>VXAB01013786.1:29593-167753 GCA_013399175.1 Odontophorus gujanensis
TATATATATATTTTTTTTTTAAGGTGGAAGGAAATATTAATTACATATCAAGACCAATCACTCAAGGTGCTTTCCTGAAGAGTGTCCTTGGAATCCAATCACTATTTGCACATACATTAATAAAAGTGCAAAGCTTTTAAATTTGATTGCTTCAAGTTGGATGGATGGCTGGCTCAGTGCCAAACAAACTGATCTCATTCACAGAGCATGGTCTAAGCAAACTATAACTCCATTACATGGACAGGACTCAATTCAATAAATAAAATATGAATTTTAGAAGTTACCTGAGCAGCTCTTAAAATGCTCTGTAGGACTTTATGCACAAGCTGCATTATTTATCTGAAAATAAAGCCAACCTACTATTTGAAAAGTGCTATAATATTTGACACAGTCTGTATGGGTTAAAGGCTGCATGTCTGATACAAGAAACACTGGAGTGACAGGAATATCAGCTCCATCAAATGAAACAACTAGAGGTCAATAGTAGCAGTGACATACCTGGCAGTATCAAATGAAAGGATGACCTTTTGGGAAAGTTCTTGGTGTGACATTTAGAAGTTCAGACCCCATTTCAAGTGAACTCTGTCAATGGTCCTCTTTCTCTGAAGCCCCATGCCCCAGAAGGGAAAAAAAGGGACTAAAAATCCTGTACCCTCCACATTTGATGTCCCTTAGGGATAATAGTTAGGCAACTTCCTCAACAGGAAGAGATCAACCTTGAAAAATGATATTTAAAAAAATATATATTTTTTTAGTATAACTCTGATATATAACAAAGAAAAACAGTGGCAAAAAAAAAAAAAAGCCATATGCCATTAGTTTGAAAAACAGCAAATCAATGTAAATGTGTGAATTGTTGCTTCTGTGAAAATTTTAGCACAAAGATTTTTCCAGTAAAAAGACAGTACTAAAAACCTAAATTCTATTAGAAATTGCCCACTACGAAACACAGTTTATGCTGTGACCCACACAAGACACAGTCAGTGCCACTCTTCGTTTATTCCCTTAGTCACTCTGCAAAGGAAATGATCAAAATACCTTAGCCCTAGCCCCTTTAATATGCATCTGTTGCCTTGACTCCCTCTCTCCTGATCTCAGGCTAAATCCTCTTCATTTTATCTTCAGTCTTCTCCACCCCAGTAAAACTGTTACTACTGCCATAACTTGTGAACTTTTACTAGCCAAACTCGAAAATACTGTTGCTCTTGGACTTGCCAGCTGTTTTTAACACAGTTGATCTTCTTTCTTCTTGATAAATCTCATTGTCCCAGCACTTCTCTCCTGCGTTTCCTCCTACACCACTCCTTCAGTATAGCCTTGCCAGGGAAGACTTTGGAATATTCTTCAAGCTCCTGAGGAAAATCTCTCATCAATTCTTTCTGCAATCTCCTCTCTTTATGCTAACTTTATCCAGCACGCAAAAAAAACAAATAATCCACTGCTATCCTCATGTTGTTCAGTCTTCATCTACTACTCAGTGATACATTTTTCATATTCTGCTCAGTCTAAATTGTTAACCTGGTTTCTGGATATTCTCATAAGCTTTATGGAGATAATGAGATTTCTCAATCCTCTCCCTTCAGGGAAAAGGAAATCCTTTCTCTCAGTCAAAATAGACAGCCACAACATCAGATCTGCCAATTTAGACTACAATCCAAGTGTCATCTTTGACTTACTTCTTTCAAAGCCTCTCATCCAGGATAAGCCCAAAATCTCCCAGATTCTTTAGACATAACCTTTCTAATAAACAATTCTTTATACCCATCTGTAATGCTAAAACTCCTTTCCCAGCTCTGATGACATTACATATTGATTACTGCAAAGTACATCTTTATGACCTTAAAAACTGCAAGTTCCTCTCCTATCTTACAGAAACTTCTACTACAAAGAGGAACTCTACCCCATTCCTTTGATCATTTCACCTGTTCCCTCACATTGCTTCCAGAGTACCCCAATTATCTGTAACATCAAAGACATGATAACAATCTTAATTTCCAACACCATATAATTTTTCATCCCGGTCTTCCAGGTTACCTATACTTCATCACTGAGATTTTGGCCCTGGTGTCAACTTCCTCTACTTCTATTTAAAATGAAAAAAAAGAATGCATCCACAAATCTTAAGACCCTATGTCTTTTCAAAATGTTAATTGCTGGGGTTCTCTCGCAAAGACTATTTCTGTCATTGAACAACCTTCTCATCCAGGCACTGTCTGTCACCTCTCATACGCTGTAAACTCTTGGGGAAACGTGTTCATACAGCACTTAGTCAAACAACATCCCAGTTCACAATTAGGCACTCATGTAATACAAGCACAGTATTTATGATAGTACTCATGCTACTAACAGCAGCGGTAGGAAAATAATTATTAATGGGATTATACTATTTAAAAAAAGGAAAAAAAAAAAAAAAAAAAAAAAAGGAAACCAACAACTTACATCCTTGCTGTTGTATAATGTACAAAGGTAAATGAAGGACCTGGCACATCATGCTTTATGCTGATGATACACTGTTCTATTTGTTTGACACGGAACACTCTTGGCCTGAGGAAAAGACAATCTCATTGCATGGTTATCACACTGTCTCAAGTTATAAGCTTAATTTAATTGGATCTAACTGCTTGCCCATAATGCACAAGGTTCCTGAATATTTCTTCCCTCACATTTCCAGAGAGCTCAGATGAGAATTTACCTTAGATTTTCTGGAAGCTCTGGCATTCTGAACTGTGAAGAGATAACCATCAGTGCTGTCTCCTACGTGCTGGCAGTGCTACATCAGCGAAGGCTGACCCTTGCACCTACGCCATATGCATAGAAAGAACTTTAAGAGAAACAGAGCACCAGTCCTCGTTTGAGATTAACCTTCTCAAACCAAAGCAAATCTAGCCCAAGCTTTTATCTTGCACACATACTGCTGTGCTGTATGCTGCAAGCAATTATTGAAGGCTTAAATCATTTTCCAAATTGGTTTGAAACTAAACGTAAGTCTTAGGTAAATATCATTTCATTTCACCTACTAAAAGTGATTAAAAACCTCCTCTGAAAAAGATGCAAAGCAGGTGCAAATAATTATTAGCGATTATTACTCATGCCTTCTTTTCAGGATAAATGGCCTTCCTCTATAACCTCTGAAAAGAGGTAATGAATTGAGCCAATGATTTCCTTACTCCAGCACATCAGGTCTACAAGTGCTTCTTAGGAGAGAGATGAATGACAGACAGACCAGAAGTCCCTACCCCAAATCAGTCCAGGTGCTCAAAGGCACTCACAGATGTGTCCATGGGAAACATCAACCTGTAACCACAATGTGAATGCACTGGTGTTGAAAGTTCAAAACTGAATGCATTATACTTGTAACATGTGTTTCATAATCCTCAAAGTCAAGCTACCGTAACACAGTACGCTGAACAACTCACTGAAGGTTCGTGAAAAGTTAGAACTGGAAAAGGGTAAACAGCTTCTGTGCGAGCATTACATTGTTCTGATTTTTATAAGAAAAGTACTCCTTTTTTCCATGAAGCTCTACTGCTTCTGCTAAAGTCTTATAATAGACAAACACTGGTATAGTGATGAAATGCAAATGCAAGAACATATTTTAAAATTAATCACCCATAATTAATTAGTAATCTCTGCTTTCTGGTAAATGACAGATAAATTGCAGAAAATTATCCTTGCTATGAACGATAAAGTCATCTGCAGATATACTGTATTTTAGAGAAATATTTCACAGATATTAATGTATTGTAATGACCACAGATATGTCAGAATATTGTATTTAACCTTCCACTACATTAAAAATACATATATATAATCTTTGACTTCAAATTGCACAGCATTCCAGGAGCCAGATGAGCAATCTGAAGTAAAATAATTTGATAAAAATGGCCTTTGAATATAAAGGAGTTAGGAGAGCGGTTGTTTTCTAGTAGCTCTGGTATTTTAGTGCTCACTAGAGACTTGATCTCTCTGCTCTTATAGAAAAACTAATCCTGGATGCCATTCAAGATGATATTAAAGAAAGTGAGCTGCATACTGCCCAACAGGACATTTCCAAGTCCAGTTTCCAAGTCATTAATAGCTTTTCTTCTTTAAAAACAAAACCGTGAACAAATAAAACCCCAAAGTGAACATGACCATCTCAAGTTTGAGTTCTTTCCTCCTTCAAGTCATTACCTGATTCCTCCACTGCTCCAGTTCCTTGGCTTGTCCGACAGTAGTCCTACAGCAGTCCTACAGCAAAGTGGCTTCTCCACCCTCAGGCATTTCTGATATTACATTAATTCTAAGCACACACTTATCACTAGATTGCTCCAACCAGTGCCCTGAACCACAGCACGCAGTTCTGAGTCATAGCTAAGTCCTCCACCATAGACAGAGAGGATGACACTTCTTTGTAGCATAATTCACTAAGAAGCTTTGTCCATTTCACTTAAGAGCAATTTCAGCAGCAGTTCACTTGAAACTTTTATCCAAGGAGCACTGAAGGGATTGCTCTCAACACCAGTCTCTTTGAGACTTCAGAAGGAAATTTCCACCAATTCATAGTGGTGGTGGAAATTTCCTTGTCAATAATACCATGACCTTCTCTTTAGGTTGTTATCTTACCACATTATTCTTCTCATTTACACCTTCTCTATCTTGAATATAAGCTGTGTATAGATTGCATTGTTATTCTCTCAATAAGGTGATCTAAAACTATCAGCTTTGGTAAGCCTTAACTACTCTTCTATCAGACGCTTGTTCTTTCCACTCACCTAATCCACATTAATTGCTAATTTTAACAATTGCTTATTGTTAGAAAACAACAAAATGAAAACATTATTTTTTAGTACGCTCATTCTCTCCCTCTAATTATAATGAGCCATTCCTTTCCAATTTCTTGAGTTTGTTGTTCTGTTCTTCCACTTGCCACTTCATTTGCCTTCTCTTTCACTAGCTCATCTGCCTTTGACCCTATGTTCAACATCATCAACCTTTCCAAAACAGGAATACAGTCTACACTGTTACCCAAAGTCTCTACCTTGTTCTGCTTTGTAACAAGACTATTTTAGCCAGACTTTCTTTCTTCCCTTAACTATTTTTTTCAAAGGAAATTTAGGATAAACTTGCTTATCCATATCTTAAAAAAATAAAATAAAATAATTCCTTATGTAGTAAAATATGTTTTCCCTGTCTATCTTCCTGGAATAAGGTTTCAGGCAAAAATGATAGGCCTATAAAAGATATCAGGGACAACATTAATATTATTGAAGACTCAGGCCTTCCTGAATTTCTGCTGCCTGGGTTCCAAACCCCTTCTTGGAGTGCATTGCAGTATACTGACGCCAACCCAACCCTGCTCAAAGAGCAAGAAGAGCAGCCAGTTTCTGTACATACTGATTTAATGACATTAAAAAAAAAAAAGAAAAAAAAAGATGCCCTATTCATGAGCCCAGTCAACAGAATCGAAACAGGAGATAAAATACAGTTCCTTCAAATCAAACATCTTATCTATCATATTGAGAGATTTACTTAGAGTGCTAAGTAAAGCAGTTTTCAGATTCATAAAGACTTACTGCAATTCTTGCCAATGGACTCAATCTCCATAACTTTTTTCTCAAATGCTCCCCAGGCCTCAGAAAACTGTTGTTTTATTGTTAGAGAAGTACAGAATTGGATGCAAGTCTCATATTCCTCACAATTACAACACTCAGGTTCAAAATCAGATGCAACATTACTAGCTGACTCAAACAAAAAGGATTTCCAAAAAGTATAATCACTAAAGCATACCTTCAGTGATAGAAAAGAATATTTACATGAAGCTGTGTAAGCATTTAAAGAAGTCATTTATTCACCAAATTTTGACTTTATTTTTCTCTCTTCACTGAGTCCATAAATCTAAAACAGAAGTAAATGATTGCTCCAAACATATTCTTGCAGTGATCCCGTATCTTGGATCACTCACAGTGATGTTTTTGGTTTATTGGTTTGTGGGATTTTTGCTTTTCTTATTGTTTTTATTTTTCTTGTTGTTGCTTGTCCCGAAGGAAATAAGTTTGCTTCTAAGTCAAATTATCCCAACACAGGAAGCTTTGTTTTCAGTCAGGTTGTAACAGGTTAATGAGGTTTGCCTGGGTTTTAATTATAGCTAATACTCTCTTTAACCGCAAAGAGTCTTACAGTATTGCAACTGCCAACAACAGCACAATTATAGCTCTGAGGAAGAATCAAAAAATCAGATGGGGATTTACTAAACATCAGGCAGGTGTAATTTACCTTGAATTATTCTACTGTCGTATTGCTATTATTTCTAACATCTGTTACCAGCACTCACAAATCATTATCAGCTCTTTAAACAAAGGAATTACTTTCTAAAAACAGAAGACGCATAATATTTTTCTCTGAAGTTATTCACCAATATTTCAAGATGTTTATATACTGTACATCCAACAGAAACACAAACTAATACACCATAAATAAAAAAGAGATGTATGCCAACATGAAATACCAAGTGCCGGAAAATCAGTATTAAACAATTTTCCCCTATTAAATTCTAAAAAATAAACATCTTTTTTTCTTATGAAAAAAGATTTTGCACATTTACTTGTGGGTGCAGTGTGCAAGATGCCATAAATAATTCCTGCAGCTCCGATCAAGTAATAGTGTGTCACTGACTGCAGAAGGGAAAGAGAGAAGTCTGAAGCATTGGTCACAAACAAATGCCAACTGGGAGTACTCCAGGAACAAGGTACTCAGCAACTCCAATGACCAGAAATGAAGGAAGGTCACAAATCACTGCAAAATAGTGCAGAAACCAAAAGCAAAATCTCTTGTTTTCACTTTCTATTCTTTTTTCTTTTTACTTTTAAAGAACTAGTCAGACACATATGAGCCAGAGTAATCATTACTTTCCAGTGAGTACACAGAGGTGACTACATAAACAGGTCAGAGATAAATGATAACAAAATTCCTAACATTCTGGAAGGGAATATCTTCAGCTGCTGCTGGAACTGAAGTGATTCAGAGGATCCTGCCTCAACACTACAGAGTTTTAGCATTAATTTTTAATGGAATTAATCTGCTCTCTATTATACATTTTTTATTTTTGCTTTTTACTTGTTTGCAGTACCAGGCATTTGACATGTAAAGAGCTCTGCTTCTGGCTGGCGTGCTGCAGCGATACGCATACATACTGGGCACCTTACTGCAGTAAGCTTACTAGCTTACAGACAGGACAGACTCACAAGTAATAATGTCATTCTCAAAGACCTATCTCAACAGAAATATTCTGCACTTCACTGAAGCTGCCAAAAAACAAGTCATGCTGAGTTAAAGGTTTTGTAAAGCCAAGAATTCCTTCTCTTTTCAAATCAATAACCACATGCAACTGTTACAGTTTCCGCTTTACTGGTTTACAAAAGTACAAGTGATAACACTGAAAAGTAGGATGACTGAAGTCTATAAAGCAACCAATGTCACCCACGGTTTTAGAGAAAAATCTCATCTAATTATACACTCCAAAGAAACCATATGAGTTCTGTGAAGAAGAAAAAAGAGAGCCTCAGCAACAGTTACTGCCAATTTGCAATAGGAAACTTAAGAAACCCTAACCTACAAGATCGTACGCTGTGTAAGAAATGTACAAAATCTAAATTTATTCACACCAACAAATGCTTCCTGATGGGTCTTCAGGGGGACCCCTTGGTCATCTAGCACATCCCTTCAAACTAGTTCAGTTAAGATGGCTACGTTAAGCTACTCGAGCATTTGATTTAGTGTGCTCTTGAATGCCCTGAAGGACAATGCCTTGCTGACCTCTTTCCAACCACTCACTATGTCTAATTGACCTCCCTAGGAGAAAACCTGCCTTGTTTAGCTTCAGGTCATAACTTCCTGCTAGACCACCCATCATCACCTCAAATAATTCCTCCTCCTCCTTCTCTCATGTTTTTTCTCAAATATGTCAGTTATATTCCCTCAGGCAGGCAGTATATACTGTGCTTTGAGACCTGTCTTCACAGGTCATGCTCTCCTATTCTTTTATCGTTCTTGACACCAATCTTTGAACTGTTTTCATGTCACTATAAAGTGTAGAGCTCTTAATGATAAAAGCAATTCCTACAAATCTATTTCTACTTACAATCAAAAGAACTTATCCATTGGCAAGTGAAAGAGGCAGGCAGAACCTGACTCTCCATACCTCAATTACTGAATTTTCCTCTGTTCTTTCTATAAATTGACTTGCAGGAAGATCACACAGTCTGGTCTTCAAAAAAAAAAGAAACCCAAAAAACTCCACAACCCTATTTCACTTCTGCTGTTACATGCTTACTCGTAGGTGAGAATGGTCTCACATGCAAACTGAACAATGGCACCACGCCACAGGACTTCTGCAGGTGGAGAAGGAAACATTTCTCAACATGAGTAAGGAAAGGCGTTTGCTCCATAGATTAGGTTTGCTTCAATCCCAAAGCACAACCACTTAATGGAAAACCAGGGATGGATACTGTTGTATAAATATATTTACCTTCTGTTTAATGAATAGGCCAATTACATGCTTATACCTATGCCATCAAAAAAATGTTTTTTTTCCTCTCTTCTCCCGTCTCTCAGAGTCATAACAACTCGGTAGTATAATAATCAACCTTTAAAACCTATTAAAATGTTAGTAATCTCTGCTGCAGTAAGGCTGACATGTCACAGAATCTGACACTGAGAATACAAAGCCAGTAAAGTAAAAATGTGACTAAACAAAAAACAGGAGGAAAAAAAAATCCTAAAACTGAGTTCTTCTGTGCTTCAGAAAGTATTTCATAGATGAGATTTTGTCTTTAGATCTCATCTGTAGTTAGATGGAATCTCTTGCCCACCAAAGAGATGATGAGAAGGACTGAAATCTGGATCCATATTTTCAGTGGGAAAATGTATCACTTTCAATATCAAACAAGCAAAATAAATCTTGTGACAGCTTCAAATGACTGATAGCTCTGAGTTTTTGCTTAGAAAAAAATAAAATTGTTACAATCATTCATGTCAGGGTTCATAATCCAGACAGTCTGAGAAAGTCTCTTATTATGCATTCCTCAAGAGGGTCTGAATGAAGCACTTCAAATGAAAATAAAAATCAAGATTTGTCATTTAGCCAGCAGATTTTAATCAAAACTGGCTGAAGTTTTTCAGACAAAATAAAATAAAATAAACCTAAATTTTAAAAATCAAGTCTTTGATTTTTTTTCTTAAATTGTTATTTATCTCTTAGAGATTTATTTTTTCCCCCAAATGTTAACAGAAGATTCGTTTCAAATCTTCAAACAACTTCCAAGCTGTATTACTGCTAGTGATCCAGCTTCAGTCTTTATATTATTGCATGAAATATTTACTAACTGCTGAAATATGTAAATCAAATGGAATTTTCCCTTCTACTGTTGTATCTTGTGAACAACATATTTCTGTAAATTATCTGAAAACACATATTTCAATTAAGCAGAAAGTTGTTATTCCAGTCCATCTGCATCTGTGCTGCAGATAATCAGCTGCGCCTATGGCCTATGTCCAGCCTCCAACACTGAAGGATTCTTCCCTACCTCACACACCTTGCATCTTGAGTCTTTTGAGAGCACTTTTCAAAGATTCACATTTTCTTTTATAAAGCTTTTCTGAATCAATCAAGATTCAATACAGGAAGATTGCCAAATAAATTACTTTTCATTTCTGCCTACAGTTAAACTCCTGCAGGGATCTGGAAATATATCAAGATCATTAGCCTTAATGCCTATAATAGACACTGCTTTAAGGTGAAGTGAGTAGTAAAACAGTTTAATACATTAGCCCCTACACTCTGGAGACCTGCAGGGTCCCAGCCAGGCTCATACGTAACTCTTGATAACATTTGCAGGAGCCCATGATACTGAAAGGCAATACTACTAGCCAGTGCAGGTCATAATAAAACACACGTCAATTTCCTCTCAGTACCTGCTTTGGAAACTTTGTTAGAACCCACTGGAAAACAATCTCACCTATTTTTGCTGGAGGTCTACTATGAAGCAAATAACACTACTGACTGAGCTGTGTAAGCTAACTCTACTTCTATGGCATGAACTCCCTTGTACCTCAACTGAAAATCCTTCTGCATGCAAAAACACAAGTGAAGTCTGTCCCTGTGCTTAGAACTGCTCAAGTTACTCCTTTGCCTTGTTTATATATCATAAAATTAACTCCATTAGTTTTAAAAATTACCATTTGAACATAAATGCAGAAGATTTACTTATTTTTTTAAGCGCCAATGAGCTAATTTAACTTGAATTTAAAAAAAAATCATTTTTTTTTAATTTAGCAGGCTATGATGTGGCAAAACTGATAATTATAAACAGGTCACATCAATACTTTAATTTCTTGTTTCAGCCTTATCCCCAGTTGGTTAAAAAAACCCAACTATCTAAATGCCCAATTCTTCACTAATGAACATATGTGAAAGTCAGGCTGAGAATCCAACTCACATTCTCAACTCTGACATATAAAAAACTCTGCTAAATAATAAGTTATTTAGTATTTTAAAAGCTGGAAAAAATAAATTAATGCCAAAAATTAGCCCTTAGCACAACATTAATTATGAGTTCGCCCAACAGCCACGTCCCTGCCCTAATGAGCATTAATGAATCCAAGAAATCATCAAGAAAAGGCAAACATACAATTCCTACTTTGTACTTGATAAAACACAGTGATTCAGCTGCCAAACATCAGTGCTGCACACTTTTGCAATATGTCAGGAGATTTCCAAAGATGATATTTCCAGAAATGTTAAGTTTCCTTTTTTATATATCATAGTAGATTTTCCAGCCACTAGCAGACAGTGGTTGGAATCCAGGTCAAGAATATTAGTATGGAAGACAACCAAAAAAAGGAATAATTTCACCACTGAACTGTATTTTATATTGAAAGTGCCCATCTGGCCACCACCACCCCATTTGCATTCACTGCAAAGTTTGCATTAAATGAAGTACCTTCATTACATTTTTATACTCTGAAGCTGATCTGACAAAGAACATTTGATGCTTACCAACCACCACAGCCAAAATCTACCACTTCAAAAAACCTGGCTAGGTATCACATAAGTCATTATATACATTCCTGAAATGTGGATAAAAATAACCGTTCACTGACCTCATTGATAAAAGTCTGGGCTCCCCGTGGGCTCAGAAGTAAGATAGCCCTTCGTAATGTGTCCCGATAGCGGTTCAACTCTTCTGTTTTCATTGTAGTGAAAAGGTTGGCAAAGACTCTGCTGATGTTCCTGTCCACTTTTTGTAATGACACATCAAGTCCCAGTCTGGAGGCCTGATCGAGAAATCCCTGCAGTCCACGTATATCTGTAACAAAGGAGACCAAAAAAAAAAAAAAAAGAAACAAAAAAAAAGGGGGGGGAAGAAAAAAAAAGACCGCTGCATCAACCTTTGCCAATTAGGCGAGAATCACTAATTACGTGGAAAAACACTCCTTATTTTTCCCCGCAGTGCTGTCAGAAGAGCATTCCGTACAGCCTCACTGGTCTAGGGTAGCAGTTGCCCACAGCTCTCTCTTACAGAGGATGGTGGGAGGGAAAACCCATCAGTTCTCTTCCTGGAGTTTCCTGAAAGACTCTTTGGAAGGGCACAACTGTGGCTGCATGGCTGTGGATACGTCTCTCAGCCGCTCAAGAACACAGGGGTGAACCTTGCACAGAAACAGTCCCACACAAAGCAAAGCACAGTTCAAATGCAGAAAGCCTACAGAAGATAGAGAAGCAGGGGGATAAAGAACTCACCCCTAAACCTCCCTCCTCCTACCACAACCTGTCTCATATAAGATCATGCTTTTCTTTTAAAATTTAAGATGTTCCCTCCATTTGACATCCTCACTTTTTTTTCTTCCCCTTCTACAAATCTATGAAACACCACATAAAACTGCAAACTTTTATGATATATTCAACTATAAAAATCTGTCATTTCAAAAGAAGAAATTATGCAAACAAACCCTTTCAAAATCTGTTCACGTGAGCTCTGACCCTCAACTTCAAGCTGACTGAACAAAGTAAGTTTTGCTAACCCAATTTGTTAGGACATTAATATGGAAGAACACATTTCATTACACTTTCATGTTGAAAACTGCTGGTTCAAACTGCACTCCATCTTCATGACTATCAGCGTTTTTCAATAATAAACGTCTGAGTTCTTATTTTGTAGTGAAATTTCAAGCAAGGAAAAGGTCAAAGCTTATACTGAACCAGGTTGCTCTCAATATTAATAGTGACCTGACAGCAGCTGTATCATGTCATAAAGAGCCCTTAATTCTATTTAAAATATGTATAACTTGTCTCGATAAGAAGGTATTTTTAAGTCTCCTCATATTCACTTCTCACACTTTCATTATGAAATTTCCTGGATGAGACTGGAAGGTGTAAGTTAGAATAATCATCCAAATAGGTAGCCTTTTTAAAGCAAAAAGAATAAACCTTTGGGACAAACAGTTTCATGGAAGGTAGCACTGCTGCTTTGTTAAATTGCAGGGGTTGTGCACAGTAACTCTTAATCATTTTTTATCTCAAGTACACGATGAAACTGGAAATATGCTAACTGATGAGACCCAAAGAACCTTGGAAGCACAAATGCAGCCATGGCTGTCGTAGCCAAGGGATAGGCTCGGAGAGGATGCCTCCATCAGGGCAGCCTCACCCTGAGCCTTTCATTCATAGCGAACATCACCATCACCCAGACCACCCCTGGACACAGAACCAGGCAGCTGGCAAAGAGGAGTGGACATCATCTTTTTTCTTTGCACCCAGACACAGCTCTCCTGAGCAGGCTGGGTCCTGGGGTAGAAGTAGGAGAGAGACAGTTTCTACCCTTCCTTTCCCTTCAAGCAGAATTTCATTCATTCATGGCTATGCCACCATCCTCAGCATATCACAGAGATACTTGCTTTTCCCTGTTCAGAGAACATTACTACAGCACTAATGATGTCTATAAACTACAGTATAAAATGTTTTTGGTTTTTTTTTTGTAATTCTGAAAGAAGAAAGTTCTATCTGATAAAATTTTAACTACCAATATTGCAGGCACCACTGAAGAGAATGGACAAAAATCCAAGCTTATTCAGGTCAGCAGAATTCCTTGCTGCCTCGTATGAATAGGCTCAAAGATCACTGCTCATTTTGGTGTTACATGATGATAAAATACATATATGGACTTTTTTCTTTCCCCACAAAAGAAGTGTTGTATGAGATATAACAGAAGTAACATCTTGGCAGATTGCACTAGTTGAAGGTCTAGTATGGTATAGTTGAAGTGCAATGTATCAGGATCAGTTCAGATAAATAGTAAATACTATATCCAAATGTAAAACTCTGAAAGTCATCTCGAGTAGCATCCATGTTTTTATCTAACCATGGAAAAGAACAGAAATGAAGCTAGTGATATGACAACCACAGTAGAGTTAACTAGGACAGAGTTGTTAAGATGATGCCTCCAGCCAAGCCCATGCTCAGGACAGATACCCTTGTGGGGTTCTGCTGGGAACTCAGGCCAGTCTACAGCAGCTCTGTCACACACAGGTTATCTACTAGGTATGCTTGGTCTCAAAAATCCTGAGTCACTGAAGAGAAGAGGGGTTGGAATATGCCAGATGAATTCAGCACTCGTGTAACTGCTAAATATTGCAGGTTGTTGAAGTAATGACAGTGACAAACAACTACTGTCTACAGGTTAAAGAATTTTCTTAGAGTTGTCAAGCTAAGTTTAGATTTTACTAATTTAAATTCAATAAACTTATGTTCATTGCTATACATACACTCACTTCATGGATCTACGATACCAGAAAAGTATTTTTTTAATGCTGTTTAGTCCTTCAAGAATGACTGCAGTGCTTGACAAACAGTAAGAAAATATGTTTAAGAAATACATAGTTTACTAACAAACTGACATCTGTATAAGCATACGAAGTTATCATTGCACAAAGGAATGCTGCTTACCAAAAACTGACTGTGCTGCTATTGCTCTGGGTTTTTTCCTTATGTTTTCAGGTGACCCTCTGAATCACAGGTTAGAAAAATTGCTGTAGACCAGTGTAAAGCACTTTATGCATATGGTAAGACAGTTCGGACTTGGGAGAGCATTTTGTACTCCCCCACAATTTCTTTTCCCCACAGGAAAACGGACTATTTCCCCTTCTAAAAAAAAAAAAAAAAGAAAAGGACACATTTTTTCCAGCTTGACAACAACACAAACTTCAAAATGGAAGAAACTGTCCAGGCTGAAGTGTACAAACACAATCTGTCAGTTTTTCGTAGATAAAAATGAACATGAATTTATGCAGTGTTGGCAATTAGAAAGAATTGCATGACTGTATCTTCCTCAGTGCTGACACATCTGTTCCTACATGACACTGCGGAGGAGGGGAAGGCTTGGTGGGAACTCAGAAGTGGAAGAGGGAACTGAAGAACAGTTTGCAGGGGTGAGTAACCACTTTTGCTGCCTGACTAATGGGACCTTTCTTCTCAAATAATTATTTGCAATTGTTACCAAGAGGGCAATCAATTCTTAAAACACACGAGTACAGAAACACAAACACATGTACATATGCAGGAGCATCTGCTTATAAATCATAATGAATTAAGCTCAGCTTTATTTTGTCTGACATACTGCATAAGAAAATAACTTGATCTCCTCATTTTTTTCTACTTTTAGTAGATTACAAATCCATGCAATGTAAAATAAAACCAGATCTTTGTTCCGTGGTAGTTCAAATATTAGCAGAAATTGAATTATGAATTTCATTCTATAAATGCATTTGTTCAAATGCACATGCTTTGTCTCCTGTAGTCTTAACACTGACTCTTTATGTTTTATTAATGATCAGATTCTAATGTTACAATTATCCTGAACTACTACTAATAATTCCCCATGCCCAATCATTTCATACTTCATAGGAAAAGTATAGCAATCTAAACTAAATAAACTGTTAAACGCTGTCTGATAAAGAAAACAGCAGTTTGCTGTATCTGCACAACCCACAGCCATCTTTGCCTTTTGCAGTTACTTTAACTCAGGGTGTAGCCTATACTCAACTACAAAAATCACACGGTGTGATTTTAATCATCTAACTGCCCATGTATACTCAGCTCATGCATATTTAACATGCCAAGCAGAATTTCAGAGACAACATCTGAAACTCTTCAGCAAATATCAGCTTATTGGCAGTGACGCAACACCTCCACTCAAAAAGGAAAATGTGACTACACATACAAAGATGAACTACGAGAAATAAAATTTATCTGTAAAACCCTATAATAATTGGGTATACATGAAACATTCTAGTCTCAAATTCAGTCACGTGAAATTAGCAGGCTGAAATTAAAGCTAACTCATTAGATTTATGTCCTTCCAGTCACATCTGGCTTGGGAGAGAACTGCTGTATGTGAGAGTCCTTTTCTTAATTCTGAAAGATATGCTATGCATTCAGATTTGACAACAGAAGATTGAGAAAAAATTTTTCACTGTGACTGCAAAACAAAGGCTAGCTATAAAAAAGGGGGACTTGTACTATAAGATAAAATCATTTACTGCTTGAGTTTATTTTGATCACTGCTCTGTTTATTGGAAGACATCTCAAAAAGTGTAAGTGGCATTAGCCTCCTCTAGGTAAAGCTTCCTGTCATTTACAAAGTAATCCATTTTTATTATATTACCTACAGTCTTAATCACAGAAAAAAGTTGGTAGAGTCTATGATAACATTTGCTGTCATGAAATTGCAGTATCTGACTCATGGCCTTGACACAAAAACCTTTAAGCTAACATTTCTGGGCAGAACAGCTGTACAGCTGGACACAACTGGATCTAAGGATGGCTCATTGGAGAAAGGAATTTCCGGGAGGTAGAAAGCAGTATACTGTCTTTTCAACATCCGTTCCTAACCCCAGCTGACATAAACCGAAGCAGTACATGACCATGAAACATTTCACCTTGTACAGAAAACAACTGGAAGTAAACAAGCTGGAGCTCAATGCTAGGCCAGAGAGGCTCACAGAAATAATTTCACTCTTATCCATCCGCAAGTACATTTTAGGAGCACTGAAGTATCATCACCAAGCTCTGTTTACAAATAACCTTCACCAATCTTTTCACTTGTACATTTGTAAAAAAGAAAAGTAAGCGTGAAAACCAACAAGAACAGACAGAAAAAGCTGAGCTCCTGATTTCACATTTGCTTGAATACTTTTTGCTCTATACTTCACTCTTTATATTTATTTGAGCATAATTTTGGTTGTATTTTTAAGCAGTGACAAGTGTGTCAAGGAGAGTTAGATGGTTTCATTATTTTAGCACTTATACCCTTCTAAAAATATATTCCTTTTTTTTAATTTTTTTTTTGTTATAATTTTAGAAACAATATCAAGGTATTTTTTCCTTAACGCTTAAGCTTCAAGAGAAACCAATACAAAAAATTCCTAACAGATATTTCTTACTTTTAATAGATAGACAAGCCTATAATAAAATGGAATATCCCTTTTAACTACAAATGGTGAATATTTCCCACTTGTAATTCAGTTTCTTAAGGCTGAATAAAGTAAACATGTAGGATTCACTGATTTGGAGTGCTCTATAACAAGTCTCCTAAACCACTTCATTTTCATGGGTTTTCTTTGAGTTTACAGCAGTTGTTGTCCCTCTTTTCATAACTGCACACCATTTACATAAGAAATAAGGAATAATAAGTCTGATAAAATAAACAGATGCACAACTTGGAGATCAGACCTCTGCTGAGGTACACTTTCAGAATGAATGATTTTGAAACATCTTTGCGTTCTTGCTAGAGGTAATAACCTGCCTGAAGGATCTGAATATACACTAGTACTTTAGAAAACTGAAAGTAGACTTACATCAGAAGTGGCTTCTCTTCTTACGTTAATAAGTAACAAAGTTCTCTTCACTCAAACAATGGGGAATAGAATACTACTTACACTTCCAGATGGGAATTATTTTATACATATCATCTAGAAGAACTCAACTTCTAGCAAGAGCTGAAATTATCAACCTAAGAAACTCACAGTGCAACTCTAACTGTGAGTAGAGTGTTTAGATCAGAAAAAACAGCACCAGAGTCCATTACAATATATTATGACTACAATACAAGATATGACTAAATTAATATTTGAATGCACATTCTCATTAGAATCTATTGGAAATGTGCAACTTTAAGAAAAAAACAACACCTTTTTCTCCTCTGTTCCTACAGTCTCTCACTCTGCATGTAACATCTCCCTCCACCTACAGCATGTCTGTCTGTATATTTCAACAGTCAGTGCTAAGGTAATTGCTGACAGCCAGATCACTATTATACAAATGATGGAATGCACCATTTCTAAACTCTCTGTAATTTATTTATCTCATTCTTGAGCTCCAATTGAAAAGCTTTCTGCTAAAAAGACCCTTTTTGCTCGTTGCATGCTTTTAGATATGCCAGAACTCAAAATAACAATTTTATAATTTCACTCTTTTTTATTAAAAAAGGGAACTCACACAAGTACTGTAAATCCATGAAGTCATAGCACTACTTCAACAAAATATAATTTTATTATTATTATTATTATTCAGTTTACATAAGAACAGTTATACCATGAGAAAAAATGAGAAGATCTGTCTTGCTCTATAACGTGTTATGGATAAGCAGTGTATAACAAGAGCAATCACACAGCAATACTTCCCTCTAACACTCTCCCAACAATTCAGTTGGCAGGGCAGGGATGTAGTTCTTGTGTATTGTATCCATGCACTCTGCAGTTGAATTTCTGCATCATAACCCTCAGTGGTTTTTCTAGCAGTTTCTCCTTTAGCCCATGTAAACTATGAACATCCAGATTAGTGGCTAAGGAATTATTTTTATTGAGCAGTTACGCTACATGCATATAGTTATATAGTTATATATGCATATAGTTATATTGTATTTTTAAATAATGTAAAGGTCTACAAGTAGAGACTAAACAAGTATCAGTGATTTTCACTCCTGAGTGGAAGAGGAAGGGACAGAAGAAATCAGAAAGCCAGATCTGTTGCGTGTACAAGAAAAAGTTTTCAAATTTGACTTGCAATAGGAGACAGATGTGGCTATTAAGAATATTAAAAGTTACTCAGTACAACTGATGCTTCATACCTGAAGCAGCTGATCCAGTCTGAAGGTAACTGAAACTTCTCAGGAGGTCAAGGAGTAGAAAAGCTTCACATTTAGCATGAAAGCTCAACTACAGGTCTCTCCTGCTGGATTTTAACATTTAGCATTCAAAAGCACAAGTGATTACTGTTACAAAAAAAGTGGACATGCTACAATTGTTGTAAAAAGGAAATTCACTGGAGAACTAGCATTTCTATTCAAATCAGTCATTTAGTTCTTCCAAGTGCAATAATTGCCAACTGTTTGTCCAATGGTGAACCACTTAAATGAGCTGCAATAGCTCCTCATCTCATTACTGGTGCTAACACATAAAAAAAAACTTTAGAAGACAATATGTAGTACCAGTGCTGTACCTTCTTATAAGAGATAAAAATAGAGGTATTGACAGTTCAAACAAAAGACTGTTTTATATCATTTAAATTATCTTAAATTAATGAAGATAAACTACTGGGATTAATATCTGCTATAGCTAAGTATAAGTAATTCTAAGCCTCCATCCACCAGGACATTAGGAAAATGTAATTTTCTTCTTTTGGAGAGTTAAGATGGTCTTCTTAAAGCCATGATTTTACATGAAAATCTGAATGAAAATTTAAGGATGGGTTTATGTGACTGCAAGCCTGCTTGCTTTAATGCACTGTTACTGTTGTTACTGTACTTTGATGCATGATGTACACCCTCCAGAATAAGTCCAGTTACCCTAAATTAGATAAACAAATGCTAACAAGTGAATCCTGAAATAATTTGAATGGATAGAGGAAATAGGCAAAAGGCATCTCTTCACTTTGAGGGAAAATGAGAAGTCACCTGAGAATTTGAAAGAGATTCATTCTTTATAGCTATGCAAAGACAAGTGTGCACAGCCAAATGTCCAGCAGAGAGAAGGAAGAATCACTCCCTTTGATTTTAATAGAATGCAGAGTAACTGTCCCTCGTTTAAATCAACTTAAAAACCACACACTCCAATCTCAAGAGAGATTGCAATAAACTTCCTGCAGATGAAGAGATTAAATTCCCCCTTGAGTAAAGGCTACTGGCAGGAAGACCTTATTCTTTTAGATGTGCAACTGTAATCATTGCTTGCATTTATATACCACCTTTCAGCTAAGGAGCTCAATCTACACTTGTGCTGTATAATATAGTACACACTATAAATACCCATTACAGAAGCTAGCTGCTGTTCTACCTACTTAACTACACGTCAACAAATCATAATTCAACACTGTTTAGGAAGCATTCTCCCACTGCAGTGTTTCTGTAGGTTCAAAAGTCAGGAGCCCTGGACACACACGTGGCAAACAGGTTCTTGGAACTACAAGCTCTCACACTGATGGGACCATATGGGGGTTGTGTTCCCCTCACTGATATCTGTGATTTCTCTCTAAGATTACTCCTTCTCAAACAATCTCAGATTTGGACAACCACATCTTTATTGATGTGTATTTCATAACATCTCCATTCTTTTATGCTAAGAAGTCTAAATGATGCATTGGTGGTTGAAAAAGTTCCACTCCGTTTGTTTTTCAGAGCATTCAACGCAATCGATGAACTCTGTGGCCACTCTGTGTCACTCAATTATTGTTTATCAGGCTGTAATAAGGAGAGTGGCATCTGAAATCTGGAAAAGTTTCTTTTCCTTGTCTAGCCATTTGCCTCACAAAGGGTATTTTTCTACTGACACTGAATGCAGACGAAAAATTATGTATTGTTCTTCACTTTCCTTTATGTTCTGAAGCTCATTTTTGCAATCCTGCCTCCATCAAACTATGTAGAATCAGCTACACACACTGTTTTCCAGTGTTTGTTAAAAGTGAGTTAAGATGGATCCCTTGTGAAGTACTGAATCTCTTGCAGTGGTGTGAGGGAGCTGAAAACAAACTAAGTTCATATCACATATAATGACCATTAATTAGTCTGTCTTATAGTAAGGAATGAACAAAAAGACAATTACTGATTATTCATTTACATTATGAGAACTACTGTCAGCATGATGGCAAACACAAGCATTCTATCCTCTAGCAACATGCCTGATCTCAGAGAGAAAAAAAATCTGGAGAATAAAAACATGAATTGGCTTATATTTGTCATCAGCTAAAATATCCCCAGGCATCCCTCTGTTAGCTCCACACTTTTGGAAAAAACGAATAATGATTACTGAAAAGACAACTGGTAACAACGAGGTGGCACACTGTACCAAGATTAGTGCCAAAGGACTTTCCACTCCTCATACTGTAAATAAAAGTAACACATTTTAACAGACTGAAAAATGAGATGTTTTATGCCTTAGTTCTACAAACATTCAGGCATTTCTTCAGTTTTGTGTGAGGAATCTCAGCACCAAGTCTCCTCCCATGTATGAAATCTCTCAACATATGAATAAGTGTTCACATATATTCTGAATGTTGTGCTTTATTCCTGTGGTAATGATGAAGATAAACACTTCAGTTCTGTAAGCGTACTCCTACCTTTCTGGATGTGAAGCCCTTTTTTCTTTAAGTAGTACTAAAAAAGAAACAAGCAAAACGCTCAGACCTTTTCAACCAGCCCTCCTCTCTAAACTACAGGTGGGTATAGCTTGTGGCTATGTTGCAGCACGCAGCTTTTCTGAAAGAACAACAAACTTGTTCTTGAAAAGCATACTTTCAATTGGTCTCATACGTGCTCAGACGAGTAATTTCCCACATTTCACCAAGGTACTCCGTTACAAAATTAAAAGCCATCTTGAAAACAGCTTTTCTTCTTCTCTTTACCACATCTGTATAGAGCAGTAGCAAAGAGAAATATTTACAAGCTTAGAAAAATACTGTCTCCTTATTGAAGGTTCTTTCAATTTACTTCAGTGACACTAGGAGTTTTATTTGCATACTTACAGACTACAGCATATCCCATAAACACATACATACATATGGATGTCCCAGACATATATGTGTATTTATATATGAGAAAATGAAATGAGAGCTATATACCTCAGTAAGTTTAAATTGAGATTCAACTGTGGGACTCATCAAGAGAAAACTTCAGTGCAACTTCCCCAAAATCTGACAAGCTTATATCTCCCGATTACAGTTGTTAATATGGCAGCCAGTTAGGAAGCCCAATATACCCTAATTTTTCTCCCCTAATTAACCTAATTCCTTAGCTAGTGTCTTGTAATTTACTGGAAAGGCATTAGGCAATTCTGAATGTCACTGGGAAAAAAAAATTATCATTAGAAAAGGATATGAGGAACATCGTTGGCTGAGCAGCACCATTCAGGTTCCAATAGCACCAGTGCGGGCCAACAGACCTGCATATCTTAATGTGGTTCACCAAAGCACACACTGTGCTAATTGCAGTTACTTCAAATAAAGCAATAGCTTGGAAGAAGCAAAGAAGTTATGCCAGAAAAGATAACAAAGTATGCTACTGCCCCGCATCCAAACGTCCGATTGATCAGTTAAGGACAAGATTTTGACACCATTACTGACTTCTCATCTCCTTATCCTTCAGAAATAGCTGGAGAGGAAGAAACAGCACTATCTCCCTAAGAAATAATGCAGTGAAAGGAAAATTAAAAAGATTAAAAATATTACTAAAAATTTCACATTAATTTTACATAATTTAATGCCCAAGAGGAAAAAAAATTAAATCTGCTCAATTCATGAGAAGTACTCAGCATGTGATGCTTTACTACAAAAGCATGGAAAGTCTGAACTCTAGATGAACTAGTGACAGGTACTCAGATTAATACACAAGTTTTTATCTTTTATTTTGCTCCTCACTCCAGGTACAATCAATTTTCCTGTGACATCACACATAAAGCTCTGCCTCTTTATAGCTGTAAATAACCTCCATGTACTGTAAATAATCAGAAATACAATTATGAGATAAGGGCTCTACCTCACATTCTCCTAGCCCATTATGCTCTAGCCAATGCCTATTTTAGTTTTCTTGTAGCTTGAGCATAAATATCATGATAATTGTAGTGCTTTGATTCTACTTAATACGCTCTTGCATTTCTGTGTCTTCAAAGTGCATGTGATTGTTATAATTAATGAATTTTTGGGAGGCAAGAGACTTATTAGCAGAATGTATTTCTTCCAAACCCCTTCTTTCATGCATACATACAATCATCCATTCATACAAACATTCCTCATACTATCACAATGTTGCTCTTGGTCACTGAGTTCATTAACAATTTTCATCTCTGGCTTCCTTCTTCTCACCCTTAGCTTTTATTTAGATTATTCTTCTGCTGATATAAAACTACAATGACTTATACAGACAATACAGTCATAAAGTTCAAGGAATGAGACAACCATGTAAGCTGCTGGAAACACTCTTATTTCAAAACCTCCTGGCAAGCAGTTGCAGATAGAGTTTCACACTTCATTTCTTTCGACATGTCCCCAGAACCACTGCTGTGCGTATCTAGTGACAGTATTTGAAACTTCACATCCCAGCCACCTCCGAGGCTCTAGTACACTATCTACTGTTTGCATGAAAAAGAATCATTTTTTCCCCTGAAAACAAGTACTCACTGTCTGTATGAACACAGCTCTTTTGCTCAGAGGAGTGGAATGAGGAAGCAGCAAAATGTGCTTTAATGACAGAAAGAGAGGAGGTTGGAAGTTAGGCTCTTGAGAGTGAATAGGTCACCGATTAAATTCTTCATACAGTGAGATCTATTTCTTATGTAAAGTGTCCAACTCAAAGAAGCTCAGATGCTAAGTATAGTATGATATGATCCAGATATACATTTTCTTTCACCCACTGCTACCAAGATTTTAACTTCAAGAGTAAATAAATAAATTTTCCTGTTGTTTCTGTTCATGTATCTTCAATTTGCATACTCATATTCTCATCCCACACAGTAATTCTCCCCTCTTATCCCCTGTGCTGGCTGCTGATTCATGGGGCAACCGCAGAATGACTGAATATTTCAGTGCAGAGTGAGTCAGTCATTCTTAGATTTATAGGAAAAGTCATTGTGATGTGTTTACACTCAGAGAAGTTTACTTATGTGTAAATAGGTACTCTTTTCCAGGCCATTCTAGAAAAAGTGCTTCTGAAAATATGAATAGTTGCTTAAGTCTCTGCAGTATGAGACGCAGGGAGAGTGAACAGGACTTCATTACTAGATCAATAAATAACAAGCAATAAAAATATTTCCCTTGAGCAAATATGGTACAATTTGAGCACGGAAGCCAAAGGAGGAATATTAGAATGAATATCAACTAGTTAATTAAGGATAAACATATCAGGAATAAAAGAAGACCACACGTACTTTGCAGCCAGCTGATGACAATCTGAAGTGACAGTGAGTAAAAAAATTACTTAAAAGAGAAGAGAATGAATCATCTGAAATTTGCAGTGGATTTAGTGAAGTGCACAGTCCCATGGGCTAAAGAGATGTGAATAGAGATAGTAAGCTTGACTGTGAAAATGAAACAACTGGACACTGAAGAATGCCATGGGAATAGCAAGGCAAATTCTTCTATCAGCTACAGAACAGAAAGGAAGAAAATAACACAACCAAGTGCATTGCCAAGCCTGTTCCTTCATTTACGTTTTTTACCTCATTCTGTGAAAAAGGAAAAGGATTGAGAATAATACAAGTGAACAGCATAAACATCACAACAACTTTTCCAGGCTTAGATTCCAGAAAATTGGAAAGGATCTTTCCCAAGTAGCAAAGGCAAAAAAAAATAATAATAGTAATGTAGTAGTTATCCAAGATAACTTCTCCATGACAACGTCAGTTCTCTACTCAAACAAGCCGGCTTCCTTTTCTTAGAGGCAAACAAAGATAAATATTGCTTTAAATTCTGATTCAGAAATCAAATGTAAAATTCACTGTGTAAGATTCCAGACAATGTGCATTTACACAGGACAAGTATCCATCAATATGTATCATCTCATTCATAAATGCTGTTAAATTCCACTTTCAGAAAAATTTTTCCACTGTGCTGCTGTCTCTGGTTGTTCCTGAATGGATGCCAGCATCTCCTCTTCCTTCACCTTCTCTTCCCCATTTCACTTAAGGTCACTGAACCCATCCCCAGGATACAAAAGAAGAATTCTCCCCACTCACTGTCCTCCCATCCCTCTGCTGCATAACCCCTGCCAGGAAATGCATTTGGAAACATACTTCCTAAGAGAAAACCTATTATTTAAAAGAAATAAACAGATAAAGAATTAAATATATAGATAAATAAAAAATAAATGGACTTGGCAAAATTGCAGGAGGGTGAACCAACTGATGCCAATGAGAAGAATACCTAGAGTTATATTAGACGACATTTCATCAGGCTTAATCTGGTTTCTATTTGCAGGAAATTTGATAGAAGCTGTCGTAATAACAAAATTTCCTACATCTGGCAAGTGAAGTTGCATTCAAGCTTCTAAGACCTACCAAGTGCTGTACCTGCAAACCAAGGTATTCAGGCTCAAGAGAGGGACACTGACCTAAACCAACTGCAACTCTCATCCCCTGTAAGTGCCACTGCTTTCTTATGCTCTGGTATCTCATTATCTCAGTCTTCCAAAAGAAAAGCTGAGGAAAAAAAAAAAAGGAAAAGGACTTTGCTATGAAGAATGTTTTCAGTAAATCAACACTTTTTAAAATGATGTAAAATTAATAATTATTTCTGAATCATGGTTGAAAAATTCTAAGTGAAAAGGACTACAGTGGCTACTAACTAGGCAAAACTATTCCTTTATACAAATTCTTACAGAGAATGAGACTCTTGCAGTACTGAGGAGCTAATTCCTTTAGAAAAGGGCTGACAGGATGCATCAAGCAGGTACCAGGCATCACTTCAGACCCTGCATTAGCAAAGCTGCTGTTTAATTCTGCTATGCAGGACCAGTATCCATTCCTCAAAAGAGAGGGTAAAAAATCCAAAACAGGTCTACAGAAGTTACTGGGCCTGGGAAGCATTCTTGGTCTAATTAAAATTTAAATAAAGATAAAATTTTTTATAGACTACTTTCACTGAACAGAAAAACTGAAAAGGAAGGTCTGCTAGCCAGAACCTAAAACAAACCAATCATACAACTAATACTTTTTTTCAAGTAGTGAAAGCCACTGAGCTTATTAGAACAACTTCACTTGGGATATGGTAGTTCAAATCAAGCATTTACAAGACCCTGTGTGAGACTATAATAAATCTGAAATAGCTGAAAGAACCATAAGCCTTATTTGAAAAAAATATACACGTTCTTGAGCTACATGAGTCAGAATTTTCTAGTTTTACATCTTTGGGACTGTGGGTTTAATGAACAATTCTGATCGCTTGAAAAAAATATTTGCTTACGTAGCAAAGAAAAAAAAAAACCTGAAAATATACAAAAAATGAAGAAAAATACAAGTACTTTCTCACTAGTGCTGCATAGATCCAAGGAGGTGACTGAAAGAATAGGAGAGGTATAAAGAAGGTTTCGTGGCAATTTCCATCTCATCAGCATGAGGGCTACATCCACCATGACCACAGAAGTCAAATGAAACTGTATATGCTGAATATGACAAAACAGAGAAGAAAGCAAATGGAGCTATTATCTTCGATTCTGTATCACAGTCTGAATGCCTGCACTATGCCAAGACTCTGAAAGAACAAATCGCAACAACATATTGTCCTCACTCTATAATAGTGAAATTCACCTTTTCTAATATTTAAAATGATGTACTTTTAAAAATAACCACTAGAGAAGTTCAGATGCTTTGAAAACTTCAGGTTAAAAAAAAAATCTACATTTGTATTCAGAGTCACCTCACAAAAACGGCATTATACAGTCTGAACTACATAAATCATACTAGAAAACAATTTACATAATCATCAGAATTTGCATTTTACACGTATTATGATGAAAATAAGTTTTCCGAATAACTGTTCAAAAACTTCTCCTCGTTTCTAATTTTGCAATTCACAACTGCAAATGAATTTTTGTGATGTTTATCTGACGTTGTCTTTGATGTTTCATATCTTAGTTTCTTTTCTGTATTTTTTATTTTTTATTCAATTCATCCCTTATTCCCACTGCAATAAATAGTCACTTTGATTTACAATTCCCTTCAGCAAACTGAAGAGGATCTATATATAATAAAATAACTGAAGGGTTAGTCTGTATTTTATAGATTTTTATAAGATGAGTTTGAACTTTCCTTTTTTCTATTTATAATTGTGTTTACAATTTGCGTGACATTGGCAGTGAAAAGACAAAAATGAGCTGCAAATACAGCCTTTAAAGATATAAGCAGACATTAGTTGCAGCTTTCCGCATAAATAATAGGACTGGGGAGTTAATGTTATCCTACAGAGATTTTATATACAAGCTTATACTACTAGTTATACTACAGAGATTTGAAAAACAAGTTTGAATATCATTCTGCCTTTAGACAAATACTTTTTCCTCCTTCTGTAAAGGCTTTTCAAAAGTTTATATACACAGTGAAATGTCTCACGTCTCAGATTCAAGAGATGTACAGTGTCTATTTGTGTTGCAGGGCGCACTTCGGCTAACTTGGGTATCTATTATTAGTTCTCTAATTAATAGATTTCATGTAATCTGATCTATGTTACAAACAAAAGAGTCATAGGCTCCCCTTAACTTTGCCCCATTTCTTTTTAGCCTCTACTAACAGTAGCTGAAAACCACATTTGATTGAAAATTAAAATTTCCATAGCCTGAAGGTTCATTAAATTTATCTGATACAATTTTTATGGATTACAGTACATGCAAAATGATAACTTTGTAATTTTGCTTTCAACATGTGTCTATAACTAATGGAAACTTAATAAAATTAGAATTTATTCTTCACAGTGGTGCTTATCAAATCTCTAAAGTTGCTCCTTCCTTTTGAGCAATTCTGTCTTCATATACTCCCCTCTACACCAGGGCATCATTGACTCTCATTTCATCAGTAACGTGCTGCCTTCTCCCCTACCCCCAGAAGATGCTGCACTCCACTTTAAACTACCTCTGAAGCACTGCGGTCTCAGAGTTTCAGTTAAAAAAACACAAAACTCTCCCAAGCCCTTCAGAGCAGAGTCGCAACTGCTCTGCAAGGGACACGGCCAGGCAGGGGGTGGCACATCCACAAAGCCCTTCCGGTGAGAGCTTCCACAATGCTCTCATTCTTGCAGACCAGCCAACCCCAGAAGTTCTATTGCTACAGGTGACACTGTAGCTAGCACACATTTTCACCAAGAGTGATGTCAGGATTCTTTCCTGTGTCTCCAGTAGCACCTCTCCATCCACCCCTCTGGAGTACTACTTTTCCCACACCTCCCAGAGCTGCCGCAGAGCAGGGTAGGAGTGGAGGAGCTGACAAGAGAGGAGGACAGGAGCCAAGGCTGGCCAAGCTATTTCATTGTGCAGAGGCTGACCCAGGAGCAAGGAACCCACTGACTTACAGGTTAGGACCTGGTTGTGGTTGAGAAAGTAAATAGTCAGCCACGGAAGACCCATTGTGCCAATTCACCAACATCAAACACACAAAAAGGGTTAAGAATTGGTCGTCAACAGGCCAGAATTAATCCCAACAAAAAGAAACACCAAGACTTTCTGGTGTGCGTTTTCTTCCAGTACATGGATACAAAATCTGGAAGGTAACCAAGAGCAGACTTCCAGCTTCCCCATCACCTCTCAGGTGGGCACTGAGGCCCTACACGTGAGTTCTTTGCACAGCATCCTCATCCCCTGCCCCTTCATTTGCCTGACAAAGATTAGAAAAGACTGCTGTCTACCAGTTCCAGATGGAGAAAAAGAAGTGGGCAAAAACAGTTCGGGCTGAGGTGGAATGATCAGTTCATATAGAGATAAATGTCAGCTCCACATACAAGATTTATTTATTTATTTTTAACTGTTTCCTGCTGCTTTGACCCTGAATAATCTGTAGCCAACTGTGTTCAGCAGGCTACCTCGTCAGGCCTATGTACCCTTCTCTGCAGGTGGTCGTTCCAGCAAAAAGTCATCTAACTATTTCAGAAAGGCAATAATATTAAGAAAACAGTGGCAAGGCATCTTTTGGTACTAGCAGATTTTGATCACGATAATGCTTATTAAATTTGATACATTGGGTGAATACACACATTTTTATTACTCATCTAGAGAACTTCATTATCACTGATATTATTGAAGTTATGATAATAACCTTTACCAAGTGTTTGATCCATGCTGAAAAAGATAAAGCAACACTAGTTAAAACCTTTGAAAGTACACGGATGAATACACCCATGATTTACATTGAAGAAATACTGGGTCTGTTCATCATATACAGGTAGGTCATAGGTAGTAAGAGATTAATATTTTAGCCACCAGCCACAGCATATCTGGCACTGCAAAAATGTTATAAAGTATTAATATGTGATGTATATCACTGACAGTGATTAATTTTTAATCAGTTTTAATAGCATAGCATTGGGAAGTTAAATTCTATCTTTATTACCAGTGTAAATGAGCATGTGATTATTACATTCTTGGGAAAAAATAAGAAAAAAGTGCTCCTGAAGGACATGAGCAAGAAAACAAGAGAGAACATAACCACATTCTATTTAGATTCTCCCCAAAACCCTAGAACATAAATGGGTACTGTAACCACAACCTTAGGCATGCAATTATCAACTATTTCTAAAGGAAAAAATAAACTTTTGAACAATATAACATTTAGTTATATATAACAGAATTCCTAAAATACAAGTCATCTTTGAATAACTACCTTGCCAGTGTTCTTCATGTTCTTTTGTCACTGAACAATCGTGCAATTGTTTCCTTGCAGAATAACCGCAAGGGAGGCCCTGATTCTATACTGGCCACCCAGCAAGAGTAGGTGCTGGTAGTACTTCATGAGAGGGGTCCCGCTCTGAGACAACGTAAATCTAAACAGAGGAAGGACAGGTGAGAAAAGAGAATCTAGAGATAAATTATTTGCTCTTCAGAGTCACACTAGAAGTAAACTGTAGAAGATCTTCTATTGTTCCAATGATTCAGGTCTCTGTGCCATCTCTGGCTTAGGATTAACCATACCAGATCACATCAAGGTAACACACTTGGGGTCTGGTGTGTAGAGATGCCTCGTGGCAACTGCAAAACTTCCTAGCCAATCCCCAATAAAACTGTTAAGCAACTAGATAATTAATGCTTTTCTAAAAGAAAAGCATAACCTAATTCTGCACATCTGTGCCCCTGCTTCCCATCTATAACATTTTGAGCATTTTTTCACACAGGCATGATAAAGGATAAAACAACTCAGACTCAACTAATAGAAGCTAATAGAAGTAATAGTCTGTTGCTTAAAAGAGATCATTAAAACATATCCAAAGGTTCAGGAACCCCTTGTATTCTATCTTCCTTAAGATCTAAGTCTACTTAATGCAAGCTACAGATAACTGGTGAATGTTTGCTTGCTGTCCTGGTTCCTCCCCCTGCACAGGCAGGCAAGGAGGAGACTTGAAGTGGCAATGTCAGTGCAAGCAGGTTCTCAGAGAGGCACTGCTTAGGCAAAGCCTAAGGAAGAGTAGGAGGTGGGAAAGGAGATAAACACATACATAAGCGGAAAACAAAAATACTTTTCATAAAGTTGCTTGACTCCTCTTATAGAAATGGAGAAGGGCCATTTGAGGACACTACCAGTTTAACTTAAATTTCTCAGGTTACTGGACAGGAGATTGAGATGATGCTTACTACTCAGGCCTAGAAATACTGGATTCACACCATGCCATTAAAGACATGACAGAGCTATTACATGGGTATTCATGTTCTGAAACTGAAAAGAGTACTACAGCCTACCTACGTATGTAACTTTGGCAGGGGACAGGCAGTTACCCTCCTTTGGGATTCAGGACAGGCATGGTATGGAAGAGCTAAAATTTCAATGTTTCTAGGATGCTGCTGTAATCTTCCACAACACAAGATAATCACGTATGAGGAAAAGCATACGTAGCTTCATCTTACATTGCACTGCCTGCCAACTATTTCTCTCTGTAACTCATTGTCAATGGTTTACGCATTTAAAAGTTGGATAGATTTTTCCTTTTGTATGACACGACATTTTTTACGAAATGTTTCAGCTTTGCCTATGCTACTCTCAGCTAAGGAAATACGCTACATATGGAGCTGTTTTAAAATTGAATAATTACTGTCCTTAACAAAAAGTTCCATACTTTGGACTTCAGCTGGAACACCAGCAGGCATTGCCTTAAGAGACTGTACAGCATGGCATGGGCTGCCATGAGGAATGTGGCATGGATCCATTCCAGCCAGGCCCAATGCAGCTCCTCAAGTCACCTGCTCTACATCCGTACTGGCAACACTTGTCAGCACTTACTTTCACGCCTGCCTTACAGCAGCCCCAGGAATGGGTTTGCAGGGCCACACCACTTGGACAACTCATCAACTCATCAAGCTAATTTTAGTTAAAATCAAACAATCTCAAAATCTTTAATACCCAGGGTCTGTATAGATTAATGCCATTTGCACTCTATGACAATGTCCATTCTCTTACACCGCTTGCTGCCAGAATGAAGAAATTCAGTATCTATAGTCAGTGTCATATTAAAAATATTACCAGCAACCCTTTCTAAAAATCAATTCTTGCTGATAATTTAACAATAAAATATACAAACAAGAAAGTCAACACTAATTAAAAAGCCATACTGGCAAAATAATGCCAGTCTAATAGGATCTGCAAATAATCAATCACTAGTCATCTACTGCCATAAACATTATGGGAGGATTACAAATGTGGTGCTTCAAAGGAGGGGAAAATTCTTCCGAAATATAATTTGAAGTTTACTTCTGAAATATCATGACCATCACGATCCATCACTTGCTGTCACTGCCCAGACTTGCAATAAATCAAAGCTGTGACCCAATGGGTACAGTCAGTCATGAGAGAGCAGAGAAAGGGAATGGTACTGCCATGTTCAGTACATGCATTTCAGATTATATGATACACCACTTTAGTAAATGGCAAACAAAAAGCTGAGAGTGAAAGCACAGGTCTAATAAAACCTTACATAGCAACTAATTAAAGCAAACAAACCAAAAAGATAGAAATCCACTACAGAGGTTCAGTTGAAGCAAAGCTACATTGCCTAAGGTGCATGGGAGATGGTGACTATTTACACATCGGAAATTAAAAGCTTACTCAAAAGAGATGTTATATGCCACTCTTCCAGAGGAGTTAAATGACCTTGAAAGAAGTTTCAACTGTGAAGGAGTTATTCAACTAGAATAAATGACCAATTGCCAGAACATAACTGTGGGTTGTTTTCCTGAAGGTTCAAACTGAGAGGGTTCTAGGGACAGAATTTATAAGGGAACCAAGAGTATTTTCTAACTTGCAAAAAAGGTCTACGTCAGGCTACTTGTATTTATAAACAAGAATTCAGTCAAAAAACAGACCACATCAAGTATGTAACATAGTTTTATCTGAAGAAAAGTCTATCATACAGGAAAGTTTCAACAGGGATCACCAGAAAATCCAGAAGTGTAAATGTGTAGTACAACATTAGATAATTAAATATCTATAAACATAAAATTATATATATATATAGAGAGAGATCTATATAGATAGATAATAATAAAATAAATAATAAAAATAATAAATAAATGTAATAAAATATAAACATTAGATAAAAATACTAAGCTATTCCAGACAGAGTTTTTATCTGAATTCATATATCTACAACTATATATTTTCCTACCAGAAAGCATTTTGACAGTCCTAGTTGCTGTAAGAAATCAGAAGTAACCTTTCATTACTCACTGGATACCTACCACAGACAAGCTGACTAGACTTCAGTCAAACACTTCATACAAAGATTTCACTGGGATGAATGATTTTATACTTACGCATTCAAAAAATAAAACTGAATTGAGTAATTGGACTAAATTTTCTTCAGACTGTTAATATAATTTATGCAATGTATCTGAAATCTTATAATTCCATGCAATCAATTTTGAGAAACAAATCATGGCACCATTTCAGAACAAAGCGGTGTGTAGTCTAGCCTTCATTCACCGTACAGGCTGAAACTTTAAAACAGAAATTGCTTTCATTTCCTGTGAAGAATTAGAATGGCTTTTTTCGAGTAAATGGTAGATGTCTATTAAACATAAAGTTATGATGAGAAACAGAAGATGAACATTTAAATTCACTGTCAAGAGTTTTCATTTTGATTATAGCAATTTCCAGTTTAAAAGGAAATGAATATCCAGGAAAGCATTTAAAATTAATCCTTCCCTTCTGAAGTAGCACTGAAATTCAGTTAGGAGTGAAATATGATTATTTCATTTCAAATCTCGTCATCTAGAATAAAAAAAAGATTCAACTGTGTATTTATTCGGCAGTAGATAACTAAGCAGAGTAAGGCGTCAAAGTCTTTAACTGAGTTCTAAAATTCCAATTTCAGCTTTGCCTCTTTCCTTCAAAAACTACAGATCAGTGACAACTTACAGCACTACCCTAGTATTTTTTTCCTTTTTCAAGTGACAAGTATAAATCTCAGTGTGGTGCATTTTAAGTATATATAAAATGTATATTTTAAGGCAGAAAGGAATTAGAAACCTACATAAAGGTCACCATACCTCTTAATTCTCCAATGCAAAAGGAGACATTTGAATAGTTGGAGAGTTAAATATAATTAGGTTAAATGCCATTTCAAGTCTGTCTCCAATGACTACACACAGTAATCATTAGTATGAGTTTGGGAAGGAATAAAAAAAACAAAGACTTGACTCTGGGTCTCCTATCATCTTGGGAAGGACTGTTCTTTTTGGGCTTATCATTTTGACTAGGATATGACTGTAAGAAACCTTGTTATCCACACTGATACACATTTAAAATGAAATAATCAAGCAAATTGCCATGTTTTAATAAGACGTTTCACTTCAGACAAGTCCTAACATTTCTGATCCTCCAGCTTCTCTCCCATGTCTTCCTTCTTTCATCCATTCTTCTCTTGGCTAACCTGCTGAAGCAGAGCTCCACTCTCATTCACAGTTATTTCAACATGTATATAGGGGTCAATCAAAACATTGTTGCCATTTTCTTCATAACATTATTGCTCTCTGCTGTTTCCTTTCTGTTCTGTCAACACTGTGATACAAGTCCATGAACTCTTCAGAGCTTTTCTAACGAACACAACACCCCTTCCAGCACACAAGATGGCAGTTTTCTTCCTACTCTGTCATACAGGCTGCATTTATCCATGAGAAAACTTTCAGCATCACCACCGATAGACTGCTAGTTCAAGCTTTCCAAGAGTCATTCTCCTCCTTTTGCTACTCCCTCTTTTCTTCTACTCTGTTTTAGAGATGCTGACCCTAAGTTTGCTTCACCAAAAACATCAGTTTTATCCACCAACTTGCAAATTTCTAGCATCTACTTATTCCTATCTTTTGCTGCACTGTCAGATGCTTCCACTGGTATTTTATCTTGACAAGCCACCCAGCTTTTCTGATTCGCACCCTGCTTAAGGGAAAACCATCATACACCATAAAGACTATGAGAAATGCCTTCACTAACTACACTAAGAACAGCACTTAAGAATGCAACAGTAACTCAACAGTTCTAGAAACATCTAGTCTAAAGTACATACATGGTCATAAAGATAAATTTGAGTATCCTAAAATGTCAAGTAAATAACAGGAACAAATAAAATTCTATCAACCATTCAGTGCAACATGCTTCATGGGCTACCTAAAGAAACTGTTTCATGGCCTCTGTTGTTTTCCCCATCATTCTACCACCTCAGGCTCTGTGTCCTCCAACCTCCACCACCTTGCAGATGCAGACTAATGCTCCCTCAGCATATGGCAGACACACAGTGGCTAGATCAATCTTCTCTTTCACTGAAATCAGGTCAGCCCTCATAAAAAAAAAAAATACCAGTTCTGCACTATTGACAGCACTGAATTACTTTGTAGTGCCTTTGGAATGGACAATATCACTTCAAGAACAGGGCAGCAGTGCCAGGAAGGCACGTGTCCCAGCACACCTACATGCACAGCTGCTCACACGCTCCTGACCTGATGCAGTCAGTGTCCCTGTGTGGGACCACAGTGCTTCTGGTATGCAGCATGCACGGCAGCAGCTCAGAGGTATTCCTTCATCTTTATTATTTTTATGCCCTGTCATGGTAATCAGGGAAGGCAGAAACCCAGGAGAACTTAAAAAAAAAAAAAAAAAAACAAAAAGGGGGCTATACACAAAACTTCTGCCAGATTAATTTCTTTTTAGGCTGGTGGAGATTTAAAAAAAAAAGAAAAAATTAAACAAGCGTGATTCATTTCCTATTATTCACTGTGAGATCCATTCAATTACTGCTCTACCAGCGCGTTGGAGCAAGGATAGCTCTCCGACACAAGGAAAGGTCAGTCAGACCTCTGCTGCTAAACTCCACCTAAAACTTGCCTCTAGACTTCCAGATGCCATGGGAGAGAGCAGACAAGACCACAGCGCTGCCCTGCAGCTGGGGACTGGCTCAGGATGAGGGGTTGTGAAGTTCAAAAAAAGAAAATACCGAGGAAGCATGTGGTACTGATCCTTGGAAACAAACTTGCTTTGAGGAACATGGCTCCCAATAGAAAAAAAAGCTTTTCAACTTCCAAGCTTGCTAAAATACAAAAAAATTGCTCTTGGCCAATGTATACAAACTAATTATGCCTAAGGGTAAACATTAGCCTCAATAACATACTTAGGTTGCTCCAAAAGTAATCCTTCCTATTTATTTCCATGGAAGCTACAACAGTTTCGAAGAGCACAAGAACACTATTTGACAGAGCAAATTCTCAGCTTCAAAACACTATTTTTCAACACCATTACCACCATTAGTTATGCATTTCCACCAGAAATGAACAAGAGTGTTCATGCCACACATAAATATATATATATGAATCTCATAAAACAAGATAAAATTCATAACTGCTTGAAAGCATCTAGAACTGGGACAGTACACAATGCAAGAACAACACTGGCTTCCAACAGGAGGTCTCCACAAGCACACAGCATTTGATGACTGCCAATAGCGTACATAAGTTAAGCTCTGTGCTCCCATCCAAGTGTGTTGATTCTCCTTTGAAGTTAACAGCCCCCTGCAGAATACACTGCCAGCAATCAGAGGAAAAGCCCCGCGCTGTGTTGTATGAGAAGTCTCAGGCAAGTACACTCCAAGTAGCTTGCCTATAAGGTTATATGAGTAACACAATTCAACGGCTTTTCAGTATGCGCTTGGACTGAAAAACCGAAAACTTCTTTTCTGCTCTCTACCAAATGGGAGTACCTGCTAGATGACACAGCTTTCTATCGCAGAGCATGGGCAAGTAGTGATTGACTGCATGTTTAAGTGGAAGTGGCATTTGACTGTCTGGTCTGAAGAGCTTTAGCATGAAGCAGCCAACATTTGTCCTCAGAAGACAAAACACATCAACTCCCTTACACAGTGCTCTCCTCCATCTCAAAGGACCAAAGCCTCCCTGGGTTTATAAAAGCAACTCTTCTGCATGCCAGGCCAGGATGCAAACCAGTACACATATATTAGAGGCTACTGACAGTTCAAGGGAAACATAAATAACAAACAGTTCAACCTAAAAAGATATTTAAGGGCTTGAGAATTCCCTAAGCATTTAACCACTGTTAGGCTCTTAAATTATTAATATTGCAAAGGACATTTGCACAACAATTTTACCTGATTTAAGAGGCAAGCTGCAATCTTCTGCTGCTGCAGACTCCCTCCCCTGTAGTTACACTCCTGTATTTTGACACAGTCATTATTTTTGCTCTAACCAAGGATGCCGCTAAGCAAAGTCTGATTCCAGGTGAGGAATACCTAACAGCAGCTGCTCATTATATCAGAACCGAACTTTGGAAAAGTGACAGAGAAACTGCTTTACTTCATATTTTAACTAATTTCAATGCTTCAACCCCACTTGCTTTTGCTCTTGATCCTGAGCTCCACATTAATCCACTGTTGTAAAGTGAAACTCAGACATCCTGCTACTCTGCAGCCCAAGACAATAGGAAATTGAGTTGCAAGTGACTGTTTTGAAAGTCATGATTTCAATCCGTGCTCCTCAAATCTCAGTTAGAAAACACCAAGAAGTCAGCATTCAAAGATTACAGTATTTAAAGCTTAAGGACTTCCATTTACTCCCTGAATAAATACAGAACAAAAAGCTCTAACAAGCTGCAAGTGCACTGCTCTCCTTGCCCCAGGTTTGAGACACATGGACCCCTTTCTAGCTAAGTACAGACTTCATTTATTCAGCACAGTTAATGGTCAAACTTATATTCAGTTCCAGGTTAATTTCAATTATGACTATTCTTCCAGAAAGCAAAAATAAAACACACATCTGTAAAATTAAACCTGTCATGCACTTAAAATATTAGAGGTAATCACTGTCAGCAGAGGACAGGAAGCTTGCCAAGAGGAAATAGTATGCTTAGTACTGTATAGGGCAATTTGAAAAGTATTCATATAATCTAAAGAGTTCAAATCTTATTTCTAAAAATAACGTAAGTACTCAGATCAAATACTTGGACATTGAGACAATCAAGTTTTCTAATTCACATCACTTGCTTAAAGAGTTAAGGGTTAGCAGTCAGCAAGCAACCTCAGCTGTACAAGATGCTACTAACAGTTGTATAAACTGTTCTAAACTTGCCTAGTTATCCTGTACACTATGTGTATGAAGTCAAGCTAGAGAAAATGCTTAACCCAAGGATTTCATAGTATTGTAAAACACAATCAGTATCTATTAATAAGTTAAATGTAAACCAATGGAAATGAGAAAATGAAGGAAAACGACAAACAACAACAACAAACCCCTTGGGAGAGCAGCATCAGTGAAAATGTAAAGGTAACTCTGTGTACTTATAGACTCTCAGGTATCTTCAATATTAAAACCAAACAGTGCTAAAATCAGATTGAAAAGGGTTCTCACTTCCAAGATGCAAGCAAAATATAGTTCTATTTTATTGCACTACTTGCACAGTACTGTGTCATGGACAAGATTAGTGTTACTGGCATGTTCCATTTAATTGCTTCAAAATAAAGCAATTATAAGAATTTTTGTTCAGCTCCTAGACTGGACCCAGAGCTCAACAAGGAAACAAAACCACCTTGTGTGTTTGGAACAATCTCACAATACGAATCAACACTGTTTGGTTTCGCACATTCTCCATCAAAAGAGATTTCAACACAACCTTTATATTTATGACTTCATATTTTAGAAAAACACTGTATAAATATTCAGTAAATTTGAACAGCACATAAGTCACATTTTATGTAAATGGGGCTTGGAGAGCTTACACAAATAATACTGGTCGGAAAATTTGATTTTCTTTTTCATACAAATGCTTCTCTCCACCTCCTACTAGGTACATATCAATTAGATTATATGGTTTTGCACACACACTCATTACTGTATATGTGTATCTGAATGTTTTTTTAAATGGAAGTTTGTGCTATATTCAGTGGTTTATGATTTCACAACTGCTTTTAACTACAGTTTTTACCATTATTTATTACTCGGATTATATCCCAGGTGTGCATGGTGCCTCAGAGGCAGACGAGGCAGATGTCAGAGCTGGGGAGCTGACTGGACCAGACATTACACAGCTGAGGAAACAGGGAGCACTGAGACAACAGGACTGACAGTACAAAGATGTCCGCTGTGATCACATAAATAAGTACATAAAACCAATGTTTATGAAATTAGCCTTGTTCCACAGTACACTTTCTTCCCTGTTTAGATCCGACAGCAAACACGTGCTGTGTTCCAAGGGAACAGACTGCAGTGGTTTACTGTGGTAGGGCTTCTACCTTCCACTGTCCTATAGCACTATCCAGAATTTCTGCTTTCCTGTTGCAGAATGTTTCTAGTGAGTTAACTGCAATGGAGCTGTTCATACTGTGGTCAGACCCACATAACAAAAGAATACCCACTGCTCCATTCTTTAAAGACGTCAGAGTTGGATATCTGGTTTAACAGTTCCAATAACATTTACAGAAAGAAAAAAAAAATACAAAGGGCATGGCAGAAAGCAGTGTGCTATTTGGAAGCATCCATGGGCGGCCTGCTAAAGTAACTTGGATCTTTTCCTCTGATCTACTCAAAGGTAGAGAAGAGGCACAGATCTCAGCAAATGTAAAGCTCCCATTCCCCAGAAAGTACCACACCATCTGAATGCACTCCTAAGCTCTGGAAAGCAGTGTGTGGGTTTCAGCTCATGGTTCTTCACCAAGTCTCTATGTTCAGAAAGTCTCTCAGGTTCTACGACCTGCTCAGAAAACTCCCAAGCATAAAACATGGTGGGAAAACAGCTTTGAGTGAAGGAGAAGTTTCACAGTAAAAACTGTATACAAAACTACGATACTACCTTGCTTTAATGTGCCCTGCATAGTACCGAGTCTTTCTTTAAGGCATGAAGCAAAGAAACATCTCCAAAGGCCTTCACTTCAAATAGTTCTTCATCTCAGGGAATTTACATCTTCCAGCACATTGTAAGGAATATTCTATATCTTGCCATCCAGGGAAGCATATGCCAATTTTTAGTGCAATTATTTATACTTGTGTCCATTTTAGAGACAATATTACTGCAAATATAAAGAAGACAAAATAAAGCTCTAACATTGCCTACTGCCACTGTGAAGGGATGCATGGAATAGTACCAGTGATACCCACATTTCTGTATGAAAACAAAACAGTACATCCCACTCTCATTGACAGTCAACATGCCCAAAATAAGGATTTCTTATGTTAACATGCCTCTAATAGCACACTTCTCCTTCTGAATGTCCTCCTCCTTTGTGATTATTGGAAAAATAGTATCTGGTTATCTCCTCCTTCTTTGTTTCATACCTTATAATCTTGTTCACATTAAGAATTCCAAATATAAATAAAAGTTTATTGGGCTGTATTGTAAAAATCTTGTAATAAAACGTACTTGCCTGGGGATAAAAATTTTGCCTGGCTTTTATTTCCCTCCAGATTTTTACAAGATAACTCTGAAGCCACATTCAAAATCGTGCCAGTGAATACACAACAGTTGATGGTCAAGATGAATTATTTTGTTTCCAGAAGCTGGACATCATTTTGATTTAAGTGAATTACGGTTCAATTAATCTATAAAATGACTCACTTTGCAGAAGTCTCATTAAGGTGGAAAATTTCCAAAAGCCAAGGTATTATTTTTCATGCCTTTCTAGTCTGAAGTGTGTGATGCAGAATTGGATCTTACAAAGGATGTTGTCCTGCAACAGCGGAGCAAAAACCAAAGTATCAGTAGTTGTACTCTTCAAATAACTCACTTATGACTGTGACCATTAGAACCTGATTTAATGAGAAAGATTATTGCATGCTGTCAGGATTAGACTTCTCCCCTCGCCTTTCTTCAGTATCGTAGCAGGATAGGTAGCTTCTATTTTCACAGCAGTCACCAGAAGAGGCACAGAAAAATCCACAGCTTACCTCTGAAGCAACCACTGTCAGATTCTCAGAAATAAAACAAAAAAAAAAAATGGATTCAGTCAGAGTCCAGAATTTAAACAGTGTTCTGAAGCTACTTGGACATCTATTCAAATGTTCTGGAAAAATCCAGAGCATCTCCAAGAACAAAGAAATAGTTCATTCCTACCTCATTTAAGAATCAAATAGGATCATTACTCAGATCTTTAATCTTGTGCATCTGATTTATTATCTTCTGTAGTCTTCAAAATGCATGTCCTGTGTGTCTCATATCACACAGGGCCTACACACTGTCCTACAAATAGCTTATTGTATGATAATGTAGACGGCCTGAAGTACATACTCCAAGCATCCACAATGGTACTAACCAAACACTTCTAGGTATAGAGTTACTAACCGTATATTTTCACAGGTAATTTTCACAGGTATGCAAAATAATACATTCCTTTCTGTCACAGTACCTGCACTACTTGCTATAATGTTATACGGATTTATACATGTAAAGAGCACTACTACAGTCATACTCGTAACCAGAGACAGTGATGTATTAGTAATGCCAGGCACTCATTAGATGCTTTACATCCAGAAAATAAGGGACAAGCACTCCAATATGCAATTACATTAACACAGTAACTAAAGTTTGCCCAGAAACTAATTCATTCTTCAAAGGCTAATCTTTATACACTTGAATAAGTCATGGGAAAACTATGACCACCCATCCAAGCTCAAAGATGTTTTTGGTACAACACAACTGTGGTATGATTGTACGCTACTTGTCACTTGTATGCTACTGTATTTGCATGTTATTTAATATAACATTTGAAGACTGTGAGATAATCAGTTGAAACAACTGCAAAACTTTCACACATCTAGAAATTGATAAATTAAGAATTTAAGGTTAACAAAACCTCAGTTCCTATAGCCACAAATTGCAGAACACGTTACAGCCTGACTAAGCAGTAGTATTAATCTTGCACTGGAAGTGATAACTAATTGATGGGTAGGTAGAAATCAGGATTAAGATGGAGAAAACATACTGCCAGTTACAAATGAGAGAGAATTTTCAGGTACTTTCAAAAAAACAGAACATTACTAAAATGTATTAAGATAATAAATTATTGGGAAAATATGAATGTCTCAAACTGAATGAATTACATGAACTGTAGTCCTAAAGCGCCCATCTCCAGTTGCTCCCTCATCAGGAAAGAGCAAATTTTACATATGTTCAAACTTCCATGGTTTCATTAGATTCCAAATGTGAAGGTATTTCTCTCACGGCACAAGTAAGCACAGCAAAATTGCCAGTCCAAGTTCTTCTTTAATGACAGACTAAGTACTGGAAGATGAAGAAGGTTAAGAGTAAGAGTAGAATAACTGCCACGTCATGCAGTCTCCACATACACAGACCTGTCTTTCCTTTACCATAATTCCTTTTTGATTATTTTCAGCTGGGTCGTTTTTCCTAGTCTAATGGGATTAACTTTGTCTGAAGTGGTTTTCAGAACAAGAAATACATAACTTCCAACATTCATTCCACAAAACAAGTCATGTGTTGGGTCAGAAATTCTGTGGATAGTACAGGATGAATTGTAGTTACACTTGACTCAGAGCCTGGGGTAAATTGCACTCAAATCTAAAGGAATTTTAAGCAAATTTGCAATAGGTGCAAGATGTCAGACTGACAGTGATGTTAATTTTTTTACAAAAGGCCTGTAAGGGACACTGGCAGGGCAACTGAAGCTGAAACAGCATGAAAAAAACCTTTTTTTTTTTTTTTTTTGTTTTGCATAAGCTCATATGTGGGATGAAAGATTAATAAAAAACCTAAAGTCACATGCCTTGAAAATCCTTGTTTGAAGAAACCGGTATTAGCTGATACATAAAACAGCCCAATATATTATAACTCAACACATTAGTTTGCGGATGTAGAAGGTACAGTGCCCTACCTACTTTCAAATGGCAAATTACTATTCATAAACTAACATATTTTCTAAATCTGGGACAACTGAACTCTTTCTTACTTCTCATGACTACATCAGAGCAGACAGTTCATCACCAGGAAACGACCCTTGCATGCAGCCATTTTGCACCGACATGCCAACAATGGACAAAATACTACCACTGCCTTTTAGCATAAAGAAAAATGTGACATTAGCAAATCCTCCCTAATTTGCATTTTAAAATGCATAAGATCTGAATGTATATGCAAAGGTCATGATAAATCTGATCATGCAGTCCAAAATATTATTAATATCCACAGCATCTCTTCTCATGACATTTAAAATTCAGCACACTGCTCCAACTATTTGTCTTCTGGTTTTTTTCTCCATATACTTCAATAAATTCCTTTCCTTCTAATGAAAAGAAAGCTGCTCTAAAAACTGATAAAAACTTTTCAGCAAATGCACCAATAGCAATAGCTGCTTCTTAAAGCATGACTTCCAGTTCAGTGGTCTGTGACTACCGCTGATTTTGTTCTTTAAAATGTATCAATTTCTTCTCTCTTTGTTCTCTTAAATTACAACTGCATTGTTAGATAGAATACGTAATTGAACTCAGAAATCTAATCAGACTGGAGAAAATCTTTCACTGATTTCATACGATATTTCACAGTCCAATAAAAATTTAACTACGTTTCTCTATGATGCAAGTTTCCTTCCCTTAGTCTGACTTAGGTGGTATATGAAACAAAGTTTATACTACAGAAATATTCTAATAGTGAGAGTGGCTGATCGTTGCCACAGAAATGATAAATTATTAACTTGGTAAACGGTGCCCTCTCTTTGGTGAACAGGTAACTGCATGCAGCACTCTTCGCTTCCATGCAGGATGCTGTACAGAAGGACAGCAGCAGCTCAGTACATACCCACCCACAAGTTGTACTTAGGTTGATTTTTACAAAGACAGCCACTGGAAGAAACTGAAGTCCATCGCTCAGACAACTGAAAACTGTACTATATTTTTTTTATACGTCCAAATTTAATACCTGCATAAGGTTGTTCATATCATCCAGTCATTAACTCATGCTGATGAAGGCACACACTCCCTCTCTTTCTCTCTCATTCCTTGATTTCCAAACAGCAAAGGGCCGAATTGCTCTGCTGGATGTGAAAAACTATCCATTTGCCTGGAAACTTCTTACTGCTCTCAACAGGTATCAGATCAGGCCTTTAAATAATGAGATTCTTGTAAGCAAGCCCTATTTTCTGTACGCTTCCTGCAAAGGCCAGTGACCAATGTTATTCAGTAATAATACATTTGACTGCTTCACTCTACAGCCACTGAGACACCTACACATCTCAGGGACAAGCAACTGCCTCCCAGGGCTGCTTGTTCCTCTGACAAGCTTCCTTTTTACTGCTTCAGGCCAACCCCAACACTTCCATTCTTCCAGATGTATTGACCCAAAGAGACAAAACACAGACACTTAACTCTTAGGAGGCAAAATGCTGAAAGCTTCTTCCTTCTCAGGGCAGGACACCAGCCACAAGCCTGCTGACACAGGCACACTGTCCCTTCAGGTGATGTACAGCAAGTAGGCCTGCAAGGTTGTGCCTCTCAGAGAGCTTTGGTTTGATATACCAAAATGGGCACAAATGGAAATAACAAGCAGATTCAGGACGCATGTTTTGTGAAGACAGGAACATTTCTGGGCATAAGGAAGGTAACATGGTGTACCTGAGGAACTGCAGAAAACACAGGGAGCCTTTGGCTGTATACTTTCAATGCAGCAACTATTATGCCACATTGACTCCGTCCTCTCAAAAGGTTTTCACTCAGGCTTTAAAAATAGTTGAAAAACACTGGAAGTTAAGGCTAGAGTTTTACTTATCTGATGCATTGACTCTGCTGTGAGCTTAACTGGAGCTTTGTGAATGATGTCAGGCCTTCCTGGAGAACACAGAGGGTGTACAGTGTGTTCAGTTGGAACAGCTGCTTTTTCAATCGAGAGATATTTAATTAAGCAGAGAGGAAGAATACATAATGTACAGAAACAGGCTAGCTAGGACTTTTAGCCCAGCAATAAAAAACAAGCATGCAAAAGAAATATACTCTCCTACCTCCTTCATATTATGATGGCTTTCTAAAGAGAATCTCAGTGCTGTGAAGCATGTTAGAAGCCCAGTTCAAGGAATGAGAAAGGAATGGTTTACTATGACCAGAGATTTCTGCTCCCTGAAATTTCATGGCAACAATTAGCGTTCAATTCCAAAAACATATAGTTCTTTAAAGCAAATGAAGCGTGAAGGAAACCCAATTACAGTAAGTACTAGAATGATCTGAACATACAACAAAAAAATCAGTGGTCTTACTGTGCAATAGTGTCTTGCTCTGTCTTCTATCAGATTATGGGTCTGCTTAATTCTATTATCACGTTTTAAATATTCCTTTTTAAATGTCTGTTATGGTTTTATGATTTTTGTTGTATTATTGATATTCCACATCATAACATCATGTGGTGTATTGGGAGTTAAAGAGTTAATGCTCCAGCTCCATGGATCATTGATAGTTCTGGGTGTACCTGTCTCAGAAGAGAAGAAGAACTACATTCCCCAGAGGACTTTGTGATGCTTTGCATTTTATGTATTTACGTTCAGAGGGAAAGATAAAAACTGTCTGTGGTCATGGGACCGTCCCTCTTCCCTTCGGGATGGAGCTCTGCAGTGGGTGTTTGTTGCAGCCGTCCGCCTTCAGCGTTAGCGTAAGGCCTTCGGTTTATCGGACACCCTCTCTCTCTTGCTCATTTTATTTGATTCATTAGCCTCAATTCCAATTATATTGTATTACATTGTGTTATTTTGCTTTCTGATATCTTATTTAGTAAATTAGCTTTCCTCCTCAGATCGTTGCCGCTGTTTTGTTCCTAGGCCCATCTCCAGTCTCCTTTTTCCCTTTCCCCCTTCCCCTTCCCCGGGCTGTGGGCCCGTGGGTCCCCTGCCTCAATTGTCACGGTACCGGGTCAAACCATCCCACAAACCGTTGACAATTTCATTTCACCAATACAAAAAGATATTTTTTTCCCTTATTTTTAATGAATTCAGCAGTTTTACTGTTACTTTATGAAATGTCTGCAGACCCATAGTCTAGGCAACCAAAAAATCAAATCATCACAGGAGGTGTAGCATGCTCTCATCTGCCTCTGTGTTCACAGGCCTGTTAATCACTTGAAATGACTGCTTGAGATTGTACCAGTGTATAGTTACATACTGCGTTTTCATCACAAGTGCACCTAATCTGGTCTTAACACATCGTATGCGCTTCCTCCTCCATCACGTTGGCTTAGGTATGCTTTTTGGGATCTCTGTCAACTGAAACAGCAAACACAGATGGAGATTATGCCTTGTTCCCACAAGCTGCTATGCTTGCTTTTCTTGGTTGGGTGCTCACCTCAAGTCAGATTTTACCACCTGTTCCCCATTGTAACTCACATTACAGCTATTCCACAACAAGGAGTAAAGGAGAAATTTCCACAGTATTAGTCTCCTATATCATAAAACAGGGTCCTAATCAAGTATAGATAACTTAATACACAAATATTTTTTAAACATTACTCCTATATGCATACCTATCAAATATGAAAATCTGTAGCCCATCACCCTTGCGTAACCTTTCTAGATCTTCAGCCTGAGAAAAAAAACAAAACCAACATAGTTTGGTAGAGTATGGCTCTCTTTAGAGAGGAAATAAAAAGGCTGTCTGTGGCTTTCTGTAGTATTTTTGTGCTATATACACCTGAATCACATTACATCAAAATTTTCTACACAAATCAACAACTCAGCTGTCTCTGTCTGTACAATAAATCTTCATTTGCTAAAACAGCTATTAAAATTCCTGCACTGTAAAAAACGTTGAGGAAAAAAAAACAACAAATCAAATAGATGCAGCACTTGCTAAGTTTTTAATATTTCAGATGCCACCAGTAAGTCAGCCACAGTTACACAAGATCTTATCCCAAGCTTACCACAATAAAATTGCTTACACACAGTCATTTCATATTCATCTGTCAGAGCCTACTGCTGTGTGAATAATTTCATGTAATGTTAAGTCTATTCCACATCTCATGTTCAGATGACCCAGTTTCAGTGCCAATCAGTGACACCAACTATACAGATTATGAAAAGAATTGTAAAATTAATATTAACAAGTGAACAACCACAGAACTGATAAAATCATTTTGATGTAATGGTGAGTAATCATTGCTGAACCTCTCCATGCAAACTTGAAAGGGAGAGATGGGTTAAGCATCTGCATTTCCATTGGGTATTACCAACGGAGAACATATCAGTCTTAGCAAATAGCTGCTACAAGCATTACATCTCCAGGAAAGGTTAGTATGACTAATAAATAAAAGACCAGCACCTGTATTACCAAGGAAACACTGGGTTTTCTAAATTTCATTGAGTAGGAGCAAACAGCACCATGGATGCAGTAAAGGCCCTGTGAGCAGTACCACCATCTACACCTCCCCTTTCCCACACACCTCAATGAAAGTATTTTTGATGTGGTCAGCAAAACCACTTTTGCTTCAGAGTTCCTTGAAACAAGGAGGCTGCAGGTTGTCCAGTGGGTCTTACAGAACCTTAGGAGTTCACTGAATATTGACAAGGAGAAATGTGGAGATAAAGATACGAAAACTAGAGAATATTATTCCAGAGCACATATCTTAACAACTGCTCAGACTTGCAGAAACCTTACAAAGCAATCCCAGCTCCACTGGTCCTCTTCCAGCCCCCTGTACTGCTTCCAATGTTGGGTGCAGTGAGGTGCTTGTTGCCTGCTTTCCTCCTCAGCGACTGGGGAGCACTGCCACGTAACCTTTACCTCAGGACACACCACTCAAGCAGGAATGGTTTCTTGTTTATTATGTTTATTAATATGCATCTTATTTCTTCTCAGCTTTACTGACTCCACAAAGTTAATATTGCCAATCTCAACCATGCAAAATTAAAGACGACTCCAAAGCCGGTAATGCTTGCTTTATAAAAAGGCAGGTAGGTAGGAGGGAAATGCCAACTGATGTTTTTTTTCTCCTCTTTTTAAACTTGGCCTGGCACCATGCTTAGACTTCTTAGGCTTACATTTCTGCCTCCCTAAAATCAGGCACAGGAGAAAATCCTGTTAAATAAACAAATGAGCAAACAAGAGTTACAGTAATTACATTGTTATAACTCCTGAAGCTAGGATGGGAAGAGAAAAAACAGATAGCACAATACTACTGATGAGTTCAGAGAACTCGACAATATGCTACTAACAAGACAGGGGACTTGGAAAAGTCCAGAACAATCCCTTTGATGATAACTACCTGAGTTTTAGTGAGTTCTCAACACTCCATTCCAAATAATCACATTTAAAATGTATCAAAATTTAAAGTTATTGCAATAATGTCTTGCTGTTCATCCCTCTACTTAAAAAGCCCAGAGCAGTCATCTAAATCTCTCTTGACAACATTGTCAAGACAGAGCTTATCAGCAGTCTAGAGAAGGAAAAATCCTGTGGGTTGGGATTATGCTTTTGATTATAAACTTCCTGAGAGAATGATAAAGCGCTCTTTGACACTAATATTTGTCAGGCTATGTGCAAGCAGTATCTGCAACATTCCTCCTATGTGGGAAATAAAAACCTCCTCGTTAGATATAACCCTTCAAAAGAAAGCAAGTCAGGTTTTTTTGTTTTGTTTTGTAACAAAGCCCTGTTTATTTTTATCTTTCCATTGTCATCAGCATACCAGCTGTTACATATCCCTTTAAGGAAGATTAGAGATTAAAGCTCTGTGTCCAAAATATATTTGAGTACCTAGTTTCTTACTCTATCATATACACACACCAACGCAGGTAAAAATAGAAGGTCTATTTCTAGACATCTCAAAACACAAGAGACAAAGATGATTTCATTGGGATTATCCCATGCACTTTCATGGGAAATGTCAGCTCCATGCTCACCATCATCACCCTGTGCTGCTCTCCTGTAGAGAATAACTGGAAATAACACAAAATAGCATAAGTGACAGTGCAGGAGGAAGTCCACGATCCCTGAAAGGAAGCAAGCTGCCTGTCTCGGGGCCAGGTAGGTGTCTCAGCCTGCTCTGTGCATCAGAAGGAGCAGATGCTGCTGGAAGCTCAACAGAGCAGAGGTCTCCAAAAGTGTGTTGGCACAATGCTGTCATGTAATCACGGAACCACAGAATCATTAAAGTTGGAAAAGACCTCTAAGATCATCTAGTCCAACTGCCCACCTACCACCAGTGTTGCCACAGTAGCAGCAGCAGAGCACACAAACACCAGGAATGGTACAAAGACACCCCCCACTAAATAGGCAGCATTTAGGGTTTATTCTGATACACACTTAGCACTGCAGCTCTGCACTTATAAGAGCACACTACATTACCTCTCAGCAAAAGGTCAGTAATGAAAAATAAATCCCTCCTGCTGACCTGGCTATGTCACTTCCAGTACAACAAGTTATTCTTCCTCTTTAGACATTACTGCCACTTTTATATCAGTCTCCACTGAAACCAACAATTTTCCATGGGGCACTGCACTGAACACTTTCATATGTGTAAGAATCACTGTATTTATTACACATCAGGAATGAGGAGGCCTAGCAAGGAAAGATAGTTGTTTTTTTTTCCCCCCTTTGCCTTTAGAAACATCATCTGCTTTTATCCCATTTTCTTTTTATTTATGTATCTTTACCCATTTAAAAAATAAAAATAAAACTCATCTCTCTGTCCCATGAATTCTCATTCCCTACTCAAGGCAGACTGACAGACAGTTGTTCTCTGGATTACTATTTCTCTTTCCCTCTGCTCCTCAACCATATGCACTTCGTAAGTATAATTTCCAGTATACCACTGTGGTTGCTACTCATCAATCCCACAGTAATATCACTAAGTAGGAACAATAATTGGAAATGCAATTGTGTTATCTTAAGCCAAGCCTTTACAATTTCAACTAAAAGGTTAGCAGATCTATCCTGTACGAGCATACCACGCTTCCCAAATTGTATTTCAGCTTTACTTGTGGCACTGTCTGTTCCCTTAGGCCTGCTGCGATTAGCCATTCTAATTTTGCCAGAGTGGCCAGTAATCAATTGTACTGAAACCAAAACTCAAATGCATTTACTGAGCTTTTTAAGTCTAGCTAGATCATCTTTTTTCTTTATCAGATTTCTCATTGTATTTTTTGTTTTATGGTTTTTGGGGTGTTTTTTAATTATTTTTTTATTTTTTATTTTATTTTATTTTTGTCTGTTGGTGTTGTTGCTATTGTTGCTTACTTGCCAGAAGATTCATCTGTTTTTAAGAATTAACTAAGTTTGAATTTGACAGTTCACATCTAACTCTAAAATAGTTAGGCTCTAAGGTATCTTGTTCATAACCATAACCCTTTCAATCTTTGCTTGTTCTTTTTGAGACAAACATTTACTCAAGACAGTGGGTTGGGATTTTTTTGACTGTTATTTGTTTTGGCTTCTTTTAATGAAATATCAGGCTTACTGTGTATTCAAGTACTTGAGCTCCTTGATTCAGCAAGATTTGTGTGTTATCTCCTCAGAATTTCATCTTTTAAATCAGGAGCTTCAGGGAGCAGCTTTTTTCTTTTTACTAAAACCCCATTTATTTTCTTGCTATCCAAGTATTTTCTTCGTCTAGTTCCTTTGCAATATATTTACTGATTATCAGAAGCAAATCTGAAGTATTGCTGGTCCAGTAGACATGTAAGTAATGCCAGCTTTCTCATGGTGAAACATTCCATACATGTAGAGCCATAGAATCTTCCAAGTTTGAAGGGATCCATATACTCTCCTAGTCCAACTCCCCTGCAATGAACACGGACCACTACAGCTAGATTAGCTTGCTCAGAGCCCTGCCCAACCTTGAATGTATACAGGGACAGAGCTTCCACCTGACCGACTCCTGAAATATCATGAATGGCTTGCTGACTACACCAGTTCCCTCAGGACCATGGGATGCATCTCATCAGGGCCCACAGACTTCTGTATGCTCAGATTTCTCAATGTTCTACCCTTTTCATCTTTGTGCAGACTAGAAAAATGGAGACACAGAAACAGACAGGAGAAAGAGACTGTGTCTTGCTTTACAGCAAGAAAATGTGAAGATTAGAGAAAACTCTGGGAGATTAGTGATTGTAAGATACTGTGCAAGCTCCGGGCCCAGGGCTAATCGCCAATTCATCTGTGCCCAGGGCCTCAGCCGGCCGTGCCAGAAATAGGGATGCTATTCTAGGGAAGGTGCAGCTGGCTTCTCTGTGACTGGCCACTAGCAGGTTGCATAGAGGGATGAGTGCAGTCAGTGTGATAAGGCAGGCAGTGATGCTCAGCATATGACATACCTCTGTTTCTGTGTTTTACAGAGACCTCAGGCTCTCAGTTTCCTTCTAGTACTCTTTGAGTGGCAATGCTGTCAGAGTTACTTCAAACAAAGGCTTTGTCCTAAATCAAAAGACAGCCAAAACCACTCTTGCACTTCTTCCATTAAGTATACGGAATCACACATTAAGAGGGACTGAAATATTTCACATAGTGTTTGCTCTTTGTTCTTGAGAAGAAAAAAATGGGTGCTATTTCCTGTTATGCTGTCTCTTTGCAACAAAATGCTTTCAAAATGTTTGAAATACTTCCTATGCATGATATTTAGTAACATAGGTTTTATGCAACATTTTGTAGTAGACAGATTAGTTTCTCCAATTCCTGCTCTTAACAAAAAGGATCAGAGAGTTTTCTGAGAGTTCAATGGAAGTTTTAGCTGACAAATCTGGTGATGTCAATCTCAAACAAAAGGAAACAAAAAAGAAATTGCCCCCTCTCTCTCCCAATTCAGCTCCTATTTTACTTGCTTCTAAACAAACATTAGCTTCACTCCTCTGATTTCCCTGAGGCGTGAAATTACTCTGAAACAATTAATTGCAAAAACATCCAAAAACGTCCCACTACCTAAGTGCATGGTCTTTATTTGAAATTGTAAGTGAAAGACAGTACCACAGACCCTATTCACTCCTCCTGATCATTGAAGCAAAGAAAGTTGTTCCAAAAATCAGTATACAGTCCTGGCAGAAGAATGCTTAATTTCCAAACCAAATTACTCTTGACTCATACTTCACCTCGTGCAGACATAAATGATAAGATACTTAGGAAAAAGTAATAGCCATTCATTCTTTCAAAAGTGCAGTTTCTTCATTCTGTGCAGTTTAGTACACAGCAACATAACTTATGAGTGCCACACTTACCTTGATCTCAGCTGAACTGGTGCATCAGCAGCCTAGGAGATCAACACTGACAGTTCTCAGGCATCTAGATGACAATCATATTTCAGAGGTGCTCACAATTTAGTCCAAGTTTTCAATTCCACTCATTTTCCAGTATTCTATGCAGACTGGAACAGCATTTTTGTCTCTACTACTACACCTCTTAGTGAGCTATGAAGGCTTTCAGAGTTGGAACTAAGCAATTTGCAGAAGGCATCAAGACATAAAACACTATTTGGCAAATACTAAGAGCATTACTTCTGTAAGTGGAATTCTGTCACAGGAAAACTCTAATACAGCAGATCTCTGACACAGCAGTCAGTCAGAATTAGAGTCTATACGTGTGGCACTACAGTGTGAATTTTGCAGGTCTGTCTATGGCAAGATGCCCTAAAAGAAGAATATGTTCAATGAACAAAGCAACTTCATTACCACTGCTGAACTCAGAAGTTCTTATCCCAGTCTGCACTTTCATTCTCAAGCAGTGAAGCTGCAGTGCTTTTATAAAGATCTGTTGATGAGTAACATATCCATTTCCCCACGCACTTAAAGCCGCCTATGACCAGCCTTCCACACGTGGTACTCTGGTGCATCAGAATGGGGAGACACCAGTGGAAGAAGCAGTACCAAGAGAAAGCAGCATTTTGCATAAGAAGCCAGCTAAGTTTGACCAGGTGCAGAAAAGAAAAGCGAACAAAAAAACAGCAATAGAAACAGTGCAGACATTTAAAAATATTAAACATGATATAAGAAAAGACACGAGTCATGTATCACCAGAGAGATATGCAGCTCAAATTTAGGGGCGCTAGGTCACTATCTCAGTATTTATGTTTATATCTTATATTTTGTTTCCTCCCAGTGCACTTCTATTGGAAGATCACAATATTTACAGATATTAACTCAGCTACATTGCACCCTTTCTTGATACATTTTTTGTTGTTTTTTTTTTCCCCTCTGAAGTAAGCTTCATCACTACAATATATGAAATCAGCTACATGCCCAGCTAATAAATCTTTGTGCATATGATCCTCTCAACATATTTGTAAAACATGGGAAATTACTTTATATTAGTTTCATAAAAGAATTTATCATAAAAGCGCCATGAAAGGAACAGTGCATGAAAAGATGGGAATGTCCAACCAAAATGATTTATAATAGCATACAAATTCCAAACACAAAGACAAAAGACAACTATTAAATACGGGAATTTCAGTAATAACGTTGGCAATAAGCCTAAGAACCAAGAATGTTCTCTTGTGACTTTTGCATAATTCATTTGCTTTTACATGCAGTAAAAGAAGAACTATTAGTGGTTCTCTTAGAACACTCCCAAGTTCAGTTTTGAAGCCTGTCACATTGTGATGGGTTTTACGATGATGTTCCTGCTAATTGCACTTCACTTTCATTTCAGCTACAAGTTCCTGCCATACACTAGCCAGTTTCTACTTGTGCAGCACTCCTAGCTTTAGATAAAACAGATGAGGAGAGAAATGATTCACTGAAAACAGCGTTTTCAACAATGCTTTTCTTAAAAGACACACAGCTGCCTTGCCTTGGCCAACACAAGCAGATCCACGCATCAAAGAGCTGAGTAGAAAAGGAAAGTTCAGAGAATGAAGATATCTATCTTCTTGGAACAAGGTATCTAAAAAAATGCATTCACCATGAAGTGAGAATGAGAGTGGTGTAGAGAGGTTAACAGAACAAGATGGACAGATGGAATTGAAATAAATAAATACTTTTTAATTTTATTTTACATTAAAAAAGGACCAAGCCTGAAGCCTAAAAACACAAGACAAAAAAAGTAATAGTGAGAATCAGAGCACTGGCACCAAGAGAAGAACTACCTACGAAAAACAAACAGGAGATTCACCTTCATTTCAGATCCTTTGTTCAATTGAATAACTCTCCAGGTCATAGCTATAAACCAATCAGTCTGCTGTGTAAGTGATACTCAGGATAGATCAGATAATCCTCTCCGGTCTTAAAATACATGAATTTGTAAAAGGCTCATAAGGAAAGAAGTGAGCAGACCTAACAGGATACGAAGGTCACATGAAGTAATCTTACCCTGTAGACAGCAGGAACAACTCAAATATTACACAAGTTTCAAGAAGATTCAGACTTTTGGGTTCACAGAATAAGCAGGCATTCTTAAGACAGCAGATTCTTCCAGTCTAAATTTGTAACTATATAGCTACTTTGCTCAAAAATCCATTGCATATAAGGTTAGTTCTCATGACAGAAAATTAATATTTAAGATACAAAGACAGAACTCAGTGGCACAGATTTCAACCTCACAAAACAACAATAAAATAGTTACCAACATCGAAAATTTCCCTACAACCTTTCATGTTTAACAGCTTATGCAAGTGTAACTTGTGCCTGAGAACATGTCTTGTGAAGATGAAATAAAGCTATTTTAGGCAATTTTTTCCCCCCATTTTTGGATACTGAAATTCCTTGCATTATTTTTCCTTTCATAAACAAAAGAATTCAGTATTAGAGGAGTTAAAACCTTCTCATCAATCATGGTACGGGTAGCAAAACTTCTGGATTTCAAGCTGCTAGTGTTACTATAGCCCAGGGATCTAAATCATGTGCGCTTCAACAACAACAAAAGCCAAAATCAATCAAATAAGTAAAAACCTATTATTTCCACACACAAACAAAACACATACTGAAAAGCTGATATTCTTACAATTGAAGAAAGAAAAAGAAAAAAAGAAGGCAGAAGATTTGTACCGAAACGCTTGATGTTCTTTTAGATGGCATATTCATTTTCTTTTCAAATAAAAAGCATGAAACCAACAAAAGATATCAAACATGAAGTGCAAATTCAGTGATTACACAAACATTGCTATTTCACAAACACTGACATGAAGCTCCTTCTCAAAACACCTTGGAATAGTTAAAGTCCCAAACCACAGGTAGAGAAGCTGAAGCATGAACATCTGAAGAGTGAGAAGACGACAGCTTAGCAACACACCAACAGAAGATCCAAGAAAAAACGCTCAAAACATATTTTTAGTAAATTATTCATACTTCCTGATTACCCAAACATTTGTAATCTGATGTCCTTATCAACATCGTTTCACAAAATATCTATTCTGGTTTCTTTTCTAATCTCAGAGATAAATAACATTTTCCTCAGGTTCCATATACTTTAAAAAAAAAATAATAATAAAACATGTCTCACTGTGGCCTAATAAGAAACTGAAATCTTCTGAACTGGGGAAAAGTGAATGAAATGGAGCCAAAGGTTTCAGTGATGAAGCTGATGGTGAAAAACAGGAAGAAGAAGGTGGGCAACTGACCACCCTAAGTAACCCTGAGCATGCCCAGAAGGACATTAGCACAGATCTATGAGTCCTTGACAACAAACAAACATGTCTAGCTACTCCATACGTATATCTTAACAATACACATGTAGAACCTGAATTCCGAGAGGGTGCGCTTGCTTGTCAAGTTGCCCCATGCAGATCATGAGGAATAAAGGAATGCAACTTTCTACCATCACATTGGAGCTAGAGAGTTTTCTTCACAGATTTCAGATGACAAGGTTAAAGTGTTATTTTCTAAGTCACTCTCTGCTTGAAAGCAGTGTTCTACATGAGGCTTTTGGAACTCACGACCGCAGCCATTTCCAGAGAAATTAATGCAAACTGTGATGTAAATCAGAAGTGAGAAGAAAAAAGGTTTTAGTTTCCTTTTATTTCTATGTCATGAAAGCACCCTGCCTGTTTGTTTTCAAAGAACACTAACACTAAAATACAAGACAGACTGGTGCTAACATACATGAGAAAGACCACCAGTTCATGTGCTAGTTCCTATCTTAGATGAACATGGGATCTGCAGTTAAGACATACTGCAGACATTATGTACAATATCCTCTAAATCAGATTATATTGTATTCCAGTGTTAGCAATCTCTATAGTTAAAAAGCAAATAAAAAAAATTACAGGCATAAAAAATAGATAGCTGCAACTCTTTGGCACTTCTCAGTGATTCTACATGTCTGTAATTTATCACTGTAATTGTATCACTGTTGTGCCGATGACATGCAAGCCTACTTTTCTACTTGTGGCAATCTATCTTGCAAGACAGAATGCAAGCTACTCTCCTTTGGCAGCAAAGCTGCAGCTGTCAGGTAGTTTATAAAGCCAGATACTGACAACCCCAGATATTGCTTCCTGCACTGGTTATTTGATTTGGTCCCTTCTGTCAGTTGTCCACTCAGACTGCCATCCTATCACTTTGGAGGAACCATCAGATTTCTACTTGGCTTTTAAACAAGCATAAAATGGATGCATAAACAGACTTCAGACAGAGGCAGAGAGAATCTCTTCTGCAGCAACTCAACACGTGAGTTCATAAAGACGTAAAATGCAGCCATTTAAGTCATTACAAAAAGCAAGAACAGCAAACTTGCAAAGGAGCAGTTTTAAGTAATGTAACATTAGGATAAATCTCAGAAAAACGAAAGCTAATTACTTGTTCTGTTCCATGACTTAACTTCAGGTACTACAGATATTTGCCATTCGTGTTCCTAGAAGCAGAATGCTTTAACTGTTGAAATAGCATACTACATTCAAAATCCATTTCTACGAGCACAACAAACACTGAAAGAATAAAAAGGTTATATTCTGATAAGACTGAATTACTTCTTCATTTTCTGCTAGAAGCACAGTCCTGTTTTGCAAAACTAAGATATAAAGAATTCTTAAAGGTTAATCCCTTTCCCATGAAAGTTGATTTCAGTTTATATTTGCCAACTTCTCTATCATGTTCCTTTTACACTTTGTGAGCTAAGCACCAAAAATGGAGCAAAGACTTACTCAGAGCACAGTCCTTTATTGACAAGACTTTCCTTTGCACAACACCTCTACTGTGCAGTTTAATTTGCTTTCCAAGATTACCTCTTCAGTTCAGTCTTTATATTTAGGACAGATATTCGTCTACAATCATTTTAAACAATAGCAAAGGAAAAGGGTTGGGTTTCTTTGTTGTTTTTTCTTTTTTCTCATTTATCTTCAAATTTTACAGGGACACATTTTCCCTATGATATGCCCTACAGACTTTTGAGATGGTGGCTCTGTTCTCATTTGAAAACTAGTAGTTTATTAATATAGTTTTAAAAATACTAGTTTAAAGTTTATTGCATTATGATATCTTAAAATCTATGGTACATTTATCTCTTCAGAAGGCAATGCAAGATACTGTCCTTACATATGTGCTAAAAACTAGCAGAGAGTTAACAAAAATCAATTAAAATGAAATACCTTGAAACTATTATAGACTGTGAGAAACGTGGTCCCTTTAGGATAAAACCTCTGGAAGCAAAGAAAGCAAGATGCTGATTTTCTCAGTACTGTATCAACCAAGCACATTTATGGCAGAAATTAAGGAAAACAGGGTGCCATCAGGAAACTGTCCATCTCTGCTGATTCTAAAGAAAACTGATAATGAAAAAAGGGACCTAAGCTAATTTACTCAGAAGAAAAATTGAACGGTGTCATGGGGACTTAGTGGACAAAGGAGGAAGGAAGCACTATAAGGAGGTACCATCATTAAGTTTTTCTGTGCATTAGACTTTTGTGGGAGTCTTTCTTTCTTTCTACCTATCATATTTTTTTCTATTCCTCCTTAAAATAAAGTCTGTGGGAGTCTGTCTTTCTGACAGTAGCAAAGCAGAATCAATTTGTTTGCTTCCTATGCCTCATGCCAGGAGAGAACACACCTGGTTTCCCCCAGATCTTATGCTTCCAAGAGAAGACTCACTTGTGGGAGAAAACAAACTACAGTGTGAGCACCTGTCATGCCTGTCCAGAAAAATCATCCCACACTTTTTGTATATGATTCTTTATAAAACAAATTAGTTGACTTTTTCACCCACAACTCTGAGACTGCTCTTTGCCATGTATGGGAAACACCAAACCCACACACTTCCCAGGTATGCTCCGTGGTGTGAGGTCAGATGCAGAATCCCAACATTTGACTCTCAAGTGGAACTGAAAGCAACAGAATCCTGCACAGGCCTCCTCTGATATTTCTGGACAGCAAAACTGCATAAAAGCTTGTTTTGTTCAGCAAGCCACACGAACCTTTCCATCAATTTCCCAGACAGTATGACAGAAGACGCTGAAAAGAATCCCATGGTCTTAGGTATGAATTGAGCTAGATGCCTTATTCATTCTGCTCTGCTTCATAGAGTCTGTCCTTTCTGTCCCTGCATTCAGGTCCAAACACCATGCTTGTCTCCTAACGGGCACAGGCATGACAGTAATGCGATGATGGGTATATGCAAGTCCAGCTGCACAGGACATTCTATTTTACAGCAGTATAATCATTATTTGACCTTCTACTTGCACTGTCTCTTGAAAGCCTTCTTCTCAGGGATGGTTCCTCAGCTCCACTCATTTCTAACACATCTCTGCAGAGAAAAGAACCGATCCCATCTAAATTATGTGAACAAGCAAGAAAAGGAATAGCAAATGGAGTAAAGAAGAACTGAGAAAAAGAACCCACCCACTATCACAATTTAACATATTTCCATCATTCAACAAACAAATTTGTTGAAAAAAAAAAAAAAGCAGACAACAGTATTCATTAAAGAGTGATGTCTTTAGCAACTGACTTGTTACAATGATCTTTCCTAATCTTCACCTCATTACCCAGGAGAGGTAGCAGAGAAGTTAGACCCATATTAATGGTCTGCAGTACAGTTGATCTGTTTTGTATGCAATTATAAAGCATTCTGCCTGAAGCTATTACATTAGCTCTTTGTTATATGCATCTAAATGCCCACCCACTGAATACGAGTTCATATCTGATACTGTAAGATAATTGCCCATTCACCAGGAAGTCAGTGTTAATCTTCTCAAGGACATTTCAAGGATTACCTGTGATACCCATCAATCAGTTTTCGTATCCAAAACAGACAAATCATCATCCTTTCAGCTCCTGTTAAACTGCTTCAAAGACACACACTATTGATGCTGGCAATAAAATACCTAGTCAAGTGCAAACAGCACTACTTCACCATGAAAGAGCAAACTTATATTTCACCTGTGCCTGTGTTAATTACCTCTCCTTATTTCACAAAGCAACATGTGGATGTTACTTTGTGTGTTGTCCATTCTCCTCACAGTTTGACTCTATTGAATGACAGGGATTGTCAGAAAGGATTAATTTTAGAAAGATCGTTAGATTTTTCTCTTTTTCATTAAGAGAAACAGAGAAAAACTGCAGTAAGAGAGAAACAAAAGAAAATAGGTTTTTCATGGTTGAAAAGTCATAACTGAGTAATTTTAAGCAATAATTGAGGTTATTACTTAAAAAGTCATTTTAAAATATTTTTTATTTATTTCCTAGAGTTGCTCAGGTTGGAAAAGGCCTTCAAGATCATCAAGTCCAACCTCAACCTAACCATACTACCCTAACTCTAACAACCCTCCACTAAACTATGTTCCTGAGCACTACATCCAGATGTTTTTAAACACATTCAGGGATGGTGACTCAACCACCTCCATGGGGAGACTATTCCAGTGCTTTACAATCCTTTCTGTAAAGAAGTTTCCTGATATCCAACCTAAACCTCCCCCTGGAGCAACTTAAGACCCTTGTCCTGTCACCAGTGAGAAGAGACCAGCTCCACTCTCACTGCAATCACCTTTCAGGTATTTGAAGAGAGCAATAACGTCAGCCCTCAGCTTCCTCTTCCCCAGACTAAACAGCCCCAGTTCCTTCAGTCACTCCTCATAGGGCACATTCCCCAGGCCCTTCCCCAGCCTCTGCCCTTCTTCAGACCTGCTCCAGCACTGCAGTGTCCTTTCTGTTCTGAGGTACCCAGAACTGAACACAGTAGACAAGGTGGGGCCTCACCAGTGCCGAATACAGGGGAAGGATTACTTCCCTATCCCTGCTCACCACATCATTTCTGATACAAGCCAGCATGTCACTAGCCTTCCTTGCCCCACTGCTGGCTTGTATTCAGTCAACTGTCCATCAGCACACCAAGGTCTCTTTCCATTAGGTAGCTTTCCAGACACTCCTCCCCAAGTCAGTAGGGTTGCTTGGAGTTGTTGTGACAAAAACGTAGGTCCTGACACTTGGCCCTATTGAAATCCGTACAGTTTACCTTGGCCCATCGGTCCAGCCTCTTCCTAAATATTTACACGTTTTAAGGTGATTAGGGCTTGCAGCCCTAATTAGAGCACAGGTCCAATATAGAATTGTCCAGGATCAACTGTTTGTTTTCTTTTGGTCACAATAACATCTTCTCCAGGGTAAGAAATGAAAGTCGTAAGGAGCATTCTTCTCTTTAATAAAAGATTCTAGAGCTGACAGTTCTAGATATTTGCTCAAAGGGAAGATCCATTGCTCTGCTATCCATTATAAGGCTCTCAACTTCAGCAATGCTTTTTCTTTACTTATCTCTTTCCACAAAGCAAGAATTGCCCAGCTATCAGGTGTGTCTCTAGATGTAGAATCCCTACAAGAGAGTAAATGTTGGCAGAAGAACAAGACAGCCTTTTCAGACCTGGATGTTAAGTCTTTCATTAGTTTTGTCAGAACACAGTGGTTGGGCATACCAATTTAGAAAAATACAAGCTACCATAACAAGCTGCCAGCTCTTTCTCTTAAGTTAGAAGAACAGTCTTACAATGATATGGTGAACGGCCGTGACAAATTTCACACAAAACTCCCAGGCTGCAGAGATGATCTAAAATGTTGGGAAGCAATTCTGGCAGCCGGAAACTGGCTACCAGAGACTTAGCAAGTGTACTTCCCCCTTACAGGAATGCTGTGTGATAGTTAATGACAACAAGCAGCTGGATCTATAGTGGATATATCTTAGGTTTCCAGCTTCCTGCCAGTATATCTCATATTGTGCAAACACATTCCTCTCTTTTCTTTCAGCTGCAAGGGTGGCTAATAACTTTTCAATACATATATTTCTCCTAGGGCCTTCTGACTGGTCCTTTATACTATGCTCAGTTTCAGCACGTTAATAGTAATTGCTGTGTTAAAACGTACACATTTTGGAATGACATACAAGCTTTCCAAGTTTACTCCGTTTTCTCTGGCACTTTAACAAATGACTATGAGAAGGGGGCAAGCTTCTCCCCATCCTGTTCTTCCCCACTTTCTAGCCCTCACCTTGGACTCTTTGAAAGGCCAGAACATTTCAGCAATTCTATATTCCCTTGCATAGATAGCATGTGAGAAACCAGACTTCAGAAGAGGAAAGTCAGTTATCAAAACATTCTTCAGAAAAACATGACTGTCACTCATTTCATAATGAAGTATTCTTGCAGATCATCTCTCAAAATCTACTGATATGTAGGTAAGAAAATAAAAGGATGTTATTAGTGTCATTTCAACTCAAAAGAATACCTCTTCATCATGTCAACTCAGCAATGCCCAGAACCTCATTTGGAAATGAATATACAGATACAAAGAGAGCAAAAGTATGCAATTTCCTGAGTCTTCTCTCAGATAGTGTGGTTGATAAAGCACTTCACAACCTCAGTGCAGAAATAACACACAAACCACAAAATTACTAATACTAAGATTGCACTGCATTATTACTAGAAAGCTTGACTCTAATTTGATTCAGCTTCCATAGCAGCAATGGACTAGCTTCAACAATACTCAAAAGCAGACAGGTAACAGGAAGATGACATCACAAGTGGTCCATTTACATGGACTGTAATGATGTTAGACTTTAGAGAGTAAGTTCGGAAGTTAGTATTAGCTATTTTGTTTGTTGACTTGTTTTCCATGAAGTGCTCTGTTTACTAGCAATTTAGCACAAAATTCAGTTCCATATACGTTTAAGGAACTAGGGACTTTTGAAAGTGCAGCCCTACTGATACAGCACTAATATTTAGCAGTGCAGGCAACATCCATGAGCAGCTCTCTGAACCACTCTTCTCATGCTCACTCTTTCCTTACTTCCGTTATTATTTTTTTAATTTAAAAGATCAAATCTTAGTGTACTTGATATGCCATTAATGAGTCTTCGCTGCATAAACTATTGATTAGTTTTGTGGAGGCAAGTCTACAACCATTTGCAAACCCAACAGGTATCTGACATAAAAATAATCTTATTTTCATATCTTAGTAAGTTATTATATTGGATGCAATCAGAAATAAAAGCATTCATTTCCTAACCATTCTTGCATTGTGGACTTGGTAAGCAAAGCAGTCTATGAAGCCAGTAACTCACTGGTATCCCTATAAATGATACAGCAGGCTACCTAAGTGAATGCGAATTTCAGGTATGTCAGGTCATGTTAAGTCCCATAACATTACATCCTGTCAGCATGAAGCAGAGCATGGTGCATCCTGACATGGTGAAAAACAACCCCACAGATCTGATCTGAAATGATGTGGCAGATGATAGACTAAAACACACGTTGGTTTTGAAACAAAATGCAGTTACATACTGACAGTCTAGAAGTGACCTTCTGAAGAGAGAAAATACTAGGCAATCTTCCATTCTCTCCATGGCAATACGTTAGGACTCCGTACTCTGTAATTTCAGAACTGGCAAGTAATCCATCGCTCAATGACCTTATCAACAGCAGGTCAACAATGAAGACTGATAGGAAGACGACTGCTACTATCAATGAAGTGCACTATTATTGGCCTCTATACACATGCCAAAAGACTGATCAAACTTTGGATACTGTATTATGGATATGAATAGATAAATTTAATCCAGAATTGCTTTCTACAAGACAAAATGTATCCAGTATGAAAGAAACAGTTGCCATCCGAGCTTTAAGTGGCCTGTAATTTCTAATAAATATAAAAAGGCTATAATTTTTGACAAATACAAAAAATGAGAAGTTTTAAATGCATGCCAGATCGTTTTACTTATACATGCATTCATACACATCTATACACACAAAAAAGCATTTCTGAAATGCTTCCATTGGAGGACTATATGACCACCTCAGTTCAACAGAATCTTCAATTAACTGAAAAAAAATGAAAAATTAAAAGAAATAATACTACAGAGCTATGAAAAAGCTAAGGCAATTCTGAACCAAAGCAATTCTAAAATGCTTAAAAAAAAAAAAAGGAAAACAACAGATAAAACAAATAATCTTTTGTAGTTGAATCATAATTATTGCTTCAGCCCATTTAAATTAGGATGTCAAAACTAGAGACAAAAACTTGAAACCATGCAAAACAGATTTTCACAACGTAACAAAGGAACAAACAAAACACCACTAACACCCTTCTCCCCTTCACATCCCCCACAAAAAAAAAATATATATATAAAAAGACACACAGCAAACACTGAAAACTGCATGTGTACCAATGCACGGATAAACCTGTAATGGGAAGAATGTTTATGTTTAGAGCTGTATTCCATTAACACTTCATGTATTACAATTTGAAGCGTGATTTCCACTTAAAAACAATTAGACCAAGTCAGCGATGACCTCTTGAGTTCCCAGGTAGGCCAGCTCAACTAAGTCTCCCAAAAAGCTCATCAGTGGTATGTTTGTAAGGTTGGAGATCAGTTCCAGCTTATTACTACCGCAGAACTCAACGAAGCCTAGTAAGATCATAAGGTTTGGTGCACCAAGAAGAGGCTCATCAACAAATACAAGGGTTAAAAGGAACAAGCAAGGAAAAACATGTCAGAAGTTGGTAAATTTAACACTAAGTGTATGTTTCACAAAAATCAACATGCTAACTGAAGCAGTGAGGAAATATTAAGTCTCTGTCTGTCAATAAACAGAAGACTAGGGAAAGATAATTTCAGAGATAAAAAAAACCATTTTCCATTTACTTTTCAATTTACTTAATGTATTTTAAAATATAGAAAATCTCTAGAGATAAAAGTGAGATCCCTGTCTACAAAACACCATTGGTTGTTTAATGCTGTTCTGGAATTATCAACATTCATAAAAGTATCTGCATCTGAAATTAATTTGGCTCTTCTCTGAAGCTTCCAGAAATAGACGTACACAAGAGAAATAGTACTTATGTCTACAGGTGAAAACAATATATAAAAGCAATTTAGCGCATATCCTAAAAAAGAAAGAAACAGCATATTAATATTTTAAACTCATAATCAAGACAAAAGAATGGGGGGAAAAAAAAAGCAATAAGTCAAACAGATTCAGCTGACCAAACATTCATTTGGCAGCAGGGCTGTCTCATCACAACAAAGCCAGAGTTTCAGCTCAGCCCTTTGCCAATGTCTGAAGATCCTAACGCATCTGTAATTACGGTGGACAGAAATTACCAGGAAAAAAAGCCCTAACAATTTCTCAATTCCATGAAAAAAAAAAAAGTTTTAATAGCTTTACTCTAGAGCACAGAATCATACAGTCATTAAGGCTAGAAAAACCAAGATCATCCAGTCCAACCATTTTGCAGCCTAGACATGACAGGACCTCCATTACTCTCAAATACACTGCAGTCGCCTTATCTGCACTCACTTGTAGAAGATCAATAACGAGAAGCAGAGAAATGTCCCATCGAAACACCAGAACCCTCCTGGTACCTGCTGTGAAACTGGAAGCAAACTGTTCATTTGTTTGGTCAATTTGCATTGCAACCATGTAAGGCCTAACGGCCTGAGACAGAGGAAAGGACTGCTATAGGAAAAACATCTTCCCACCATGACAGAATCATTTTTCCATAGTCTGGACTCTTCCATTTGCATCTGCAGACACTCTGAAGCCTTTAAATACTACACAAGACCCAGACTCTCCTACTACCAAATCCTATTTTTCCAGTGTTACAGTTCAAGGCAGAGTGCTTCCTACAGTGGTACAGCCCTCTTGCTCCCAAGGGATGAAAAGCAAAGTTGCTTGCGGCTGTGGCCTGCAAGTAAAGACTGGCATCCACACTGCCCAGGCAGAATGCTATTCAAAAGATTCTATTACATAAATTATCCTTCAAAGCATTATGAAACAATTCATAGCCTGATAAATTTTAAGATGAAACAAAAAAATAAAACTCCCCACTGCCACTTCTTTCCCCTCCCCATTTCAACAACAAATGTTAAAATAACGTCAATCATGAGAAGAAAATAGAAAATGTTTCATTTAAACTTTCCTATCTAAACAAGTTCCATTCTTAAAAGAATACGTGATCACTTGTATACAGGAAGCATCACTCTGTAAACCTATTAAACATTCAGTAGTAAACATACAAGGGCATTAAAGAGAACAGACTGCAATCTGAAGGTGAATTACCTTCCAGTCATAACATTTGCCAAGAAGTGTCTAAGTACCATGAAAGAGAGACCAATACAGTGAGGACTCAAAATTAATGCATCATGATTGGACTGAGATTTCATAATTACTGCCTTTTTAACGCATACTAGGTTGCAGAAACATGTTCTCAATTATGTAAAAGTCTTGAGGGCCAGGGGAAACTACCTTAGCCATCTTCATTCTCCTGTATCACAGTTATTTCTCTGCTGGCTCATATATCTTTTGTTAACTCTCTTAATAGCAGTGGGAAACACCACACAATACACAAAGAAAACTGCAGAGTTTATCATGATTTTTAAATCTTCAATGGTTTAAAAGGGAAGACCTGCACAGCAAAGTGATAGGTGAAGTCTCTTCATAGGAAGACTGCCTCCCAGGCACTCACCCTTCTTGTATCTGGATGGTCAGGTGGAAGTCCTTCAATGTATGATTAGATACATATTGTGATAATCCACTACCTCAACTTGTAAGCATTTTAATATCACATTTAATTTTTATCTTTCAATTTAACATAGGACATGTGTTAATATCTGAAAAAAAAAACCAGTTGAATTTGACATTGAGGCAAGTCCTTCGGTTAATTTTACTTCAGTATTGTTAGTGAAATAGGTTACAGTGTATTCTACCTTGACTATCATCAGGATTTACAGCCAGTCATTTTCAATATTTATCAGCTTGTGTGACTTTAATTGTAACAAGCACGGAGTTAACTTCAAAAAACACATCTATCAGATGAACTTCTCAGAAGTCAGCAAGGTCTGAGCAGGAACGTTAGAACTAGGTTACAGGGACTTCCTTGTGCTACCCCATTTTGTGTTTGCTAACAACTCGTGCACTGAGCTAGGGAAAATCAGAGCAAACTTTGTGCATCTCTGCCTGGTGAAAGAAGCAACCTCCAGCTGTCCCAACCTTGGGAATTCTCTGACAACTGAGTGCCTGGCATAGCCCATGTGATAGAAATAGTCAGTTTTTCATTTGATATCGGGGGGAGAAGAAAAAAAGCAAGAATAGGAAAAAAATGATTGAGTGTGATAAGCTCACAGTACTTAAAATGCAGAGTCCTCCAGCTTGCCAGATATGTTACGTTCAACAAAACAACACTGCATTACCTATATAGCCTGACCTTTCCAAAGTAATCCACTCCTCAGGATGGACCAAAGATAATAAAATTTAATCTGGAAAGCAGAATGATAAATAAAGCTACCAGGGCTACATGGAAGCAAGACTATAACAAAACAAGCTTTATACTGCTAATAGAGACAGGCACTAACAGTCTCCAGAATTTTTTTAAGATAGTGCTCTTTGTTGGCTTTATTATTTCTTTTCCTTTTGTTTTTAAATTCATGTATATTTGTAGTCATGCAGACTGAGCTGTAAGCAGTGTCACTGAAAATATAAAGTAGTCTCTACCCTCGAACTTCAGCAACACTGAAATATTTGGTAACTTAGAAAGCTTATTTTTTATTATATGAATTTTTATTCCCCTTTTCTTAATGGCACCCCACTACCCCACTTTCGTAATAATGACAAAGCAACTTTTATTTCTACAAATTTGTTGATTTTTTTTTTCTACCTCTGTGTTTAAAGCTGTATTTCTGATATCAAACTGTAGAAAACTGAGGTTCTTCAATATAAGCCATGATTGTGCATTCCCTCCTGCCCCTAACCCTCCCCTTCTTCAGCCTGGCCATTATGCCTAAGGCCTTACTCAGGACTGATAACACTGCCCTACTAAATACTATGAGCCAATTATTTTACCCACTAACAGTGAGCTGCCTGAGAGCCCCTTGAACTCCAATCCTTATAAAAAGATTGCATGTGATCTCTCCAATTCCTTCTAAATATCGTGAAGCTTGAGTGACTGCAGTCTTGGGGTGGATTATGTGAAATACTTATTAGAAGTGACTTATTGAAATGAGAGAAAGTAAACCTCCAAAGTGCAATGCTTTGGAGACTCTCCCCCGTCCTCTCACTGGGGCACCTATTGGGTGAGATTCACACTCTGCTATACTGAGTGCTTTCCCCAGGGAACTTAGAAATCTCTTCAGTTATTCCATGATTGACTGCAGTCAGCTGCATTATTCATATTCTTTATTAACCTCACATGTTTTGCAGACACTGCACTGATCAACGATCCAAAAGACTCTGTAAATCTGTGCTTTAATAAACTGCACTGCTTACTAACCTGGCTGTCAGAGTTCTCATTGGGCACAGCCATAATCCATAACAGTGGTCACCACAGTCCACTCAAATGCAACTGGATAAACTGGGCAGCACACTACTTGTGAATCTATAACCACGACAGTTCAGACATTGAATGCAACTAGACTTACAGCTCCAAGTTGGGCATCACGTAGAATCTAAGCTCAGCCAGCCCCAGCTCCTCCAATACCTGAGGACAAGCTGTAACAATGGCTTATTTTCCGCCTATCTTCTCAACCCTTTTCATATGACCTAAGCACACAGCTTTTGCTCGTTGCTGACATACACACACATGCAATTGTATACATCTGACTTTGTATGCATGTGCACATAAGACATGAATTACACACATGCTGCACGAAGACATCAATAAAGACAAAAATGCAGCTTTCCACAGTTTACAGATTTGTGTGGGTATTGAGTACATACGTGTTTCTCTCTTTTTTTTCCCCTATCCTTTACTGATCCTGTAACACTACCAATTATTTACAGCAATAGGTAGTCAGCTGTAAGGGCAGACACACAAAATAAACCTATTTCTCAAGAAGCCAGCTTTCTTTGTTACTCGCTGTGTCACCATACAAGCAATTGCTATCAAAGAGCCACATCCCTAGCTGTGAAGACTATAGTGAAAGGAAGACAACGAGCTCCTCATTATCCCCCTGATTAATGCCTGCCAAATGACTCCGCAGCTTTTCCCCTTGGAAGGGAAAGTTCTCAAGGCTCAAGTGTGGAAGGAAGACAGAGCAGTAACACAGATCACTAAATTTACATTTGAGTGCAGTCTCTAAAGCAACGTGTGCTCACAAAAGGAGAGGGGCACTTTTAAGGCTCTGACACGCAGTCTCAGCAGCTAGTGAGATATAAGCCTCTCTGCACAGTGTGCTACTGGTTATGGCTTCTCACCAATTATTTCTAATGGAGGCGGCTCCGTTTCCTCTATGCTACAAGAAGCAAGCAAAGAGAGAGAAGGTAAACTTAGAATGGGCACACCAAATGCAAAGCACATGAATGTCAGGTGAACCACAAATGAACACAGAAGCCACTTCTAACTTGATAAGTAGTCATCTGCCTTTCTCACCCTTAAAAAGAACAAAACTGCCAGTTAAGCACAGCTGGGCCCCTCCTGAAACTCATGCTTTGGAAGAAATAACCTCTGGTTCAGCAATGCCTTGTCTTATTAAGACGTCCAGGTATATGTGAAAAAAGGAGGAGGATGAACCATCAGAGTACAGGAAAGCTTACAAATGCAATTCCTATTAGGAAAGAATGGTCACAGTTGTTTTATCTTTTTTTTTTTCCCAAAGCTAGTGATAAAACATGGTCATAACACAGATTTTCTCTAAGATTAGAGAAATCATAATCTGTTTGTTCAAACTGTATAAACGAGATTTTAACTTGGCTTTTCTTACTACAGCTTTAAAAAGGGGCTTTAGGGGCTGGACTTCAATTGGATCTACATCATAGCCACAAACACCCTTTGTGATACATATAACTTTTAAAAAAGCAAACAAATCCAAATATTCTTTACTCTTCGTTCTGTCTGAGACCTCAACATTTGAGAGACAGAAAAGCTGTGGAAAAGTCACAACAAGAGGGATATGAATATTGTTTGGATTTAATGTTAGATTTAGGGCTTCTACAACACAGGCAATAGCTGGAAGATTTCAGGCTAGGAACATAAACCTGATTGATGAAGGCCAGGTGCATACTGCTCTGACTGATAAGAACAAGGTGCCCCGAAGTCTGATCAACTGACTGAGGCCAGGATGAACACAACTGATGTGAATACATGGCACAAAAACATGGTTGGGAGGAGCACTTCTTAAGAAACCGAGTCAGTAAACTGATATATAAAAGATTCTACATTAAATTCTTCATTAAAATTAACTTTATACTCTTTTTTTTTAAAAAAAGGTCTTTATGAAACAAACAGTAATTCAAAAGGCAAGTCACCAGACCAGGAACATGGTCACCTCTTTTCCTTTGAATCATCAAAAGCTTCCTGTGAATAAAAACTTTCAAATGTAGAAATGAAACATCTTCCCATCCTCTGTGCTCACTAAGTTTGACTATTTTGACTTCATTTTATTTTAAACATATCAACAACTATACAAAGTACCCTGAGATAACAGGCTGTACAGAGATTCTGCTGTCTGACAACACAGTTACATACCACTCGAGACTTTCTAATGAAAAACTTGATTGCAGATGTATTTACATGTTTCAACAAATAAACTAGGCATTAACATCACACACTGCCAGTTCTATACAATTGCCACAGTAATTAACAGCAGTAAGCATTAAATGTTTCAAAACCTTCTTTCAGATCATTTGAGAGCCTTACTTTTTTCCTTTAAAGAACAAAAAGGATCTTTCCTCCTAACAAAACATCTCTTTAGCACATAAAGAATTAGCTAAATGAAAAGCAGCCATCCTCCCACCCAAGACATATGGGAAAACAAAGCTATTTGCATATATCCCCACAGGTCTCCTTTTGCTTGCCAATTTCCAGTCTTTAAATCATTAAGGCAAAAAAGCGTTTAGTTGTTAATTTTTATTAGCTTGTTTTGCTAAAGAGAATAATAGTCAAATCAATTGTTCATAGCAGCATTTCAGCCAAGGTCTTTTTTTTTTTCAGTTAGGTGGATAACAAATAACATTCAGGAACACATCATCTACATTTCTCCAAAATCACTCACATTTACGCAGAGAAGGCACAGGTATTCTCACACCTCTTTGCTCATAAATCCATGGCAAATGAACGTCCCTACAGACAGTGCCGGAACAATTCTTTAAAAACAACAATGACCACAAATAAGAGGAAACTCAACAAGGCTATTCGATTTCTAAACACTCATTAAGAATCCCCAGATGGTTCTCCTAATGTTTTAACACTTAAGCTTTTATTACCATTAAGAAACAAAGACCCAATTAGCTATTGTTTGGCCAGAGAGCAAGTATAATCTTTCTTCAGCATTAATAATAAAGCCCTGAAATGTAAATGCACGCACTCCTATTCTGCAAAGAGTTGGAGCTTTTCAAACACTCCATTGCCTCAGGGGCCTCTATTACTTGTGTAAGGACTTTCCTCTCCCTCAGGTGGTGCAGCCAGTCCCTTTGGTGCAGAAGGGTCTCAAATCTGTTTGTTTTCACTATAAAGTGATTATTCAAAGAAGAATAAACGTCATCATGTCCCAAGAAAAGGGACACCTTCAGAGGCATTAGAAAAATAGGACAAGAAAAGTAGAAGTTACGTTAAGCATGAATACCACCATTTATTTCTTCATTTCTGTCTTGCAGTTCATTAGGTAGCACAGTGACTGCTAAAGACAGAGGTTTTTAAAACCATTTTATATATGGTTTACTCCTTCTTAATCCACTATTTATTATAATAGCACTGAGTCTTCCTGACATCAGCCAAGGAACCCAAAAGGTTAATTAACACACAAAACACAACATCAGAAACAGTTTCCTGCATAATGGCAGTGGTGAATCCTGTGACTGCATGCCTGATGGCTCGGTTACCTCATGTTTAATAATGTCTGATTAATGTTTTTATTACCCTTGAGAGTTCTATAAGACTCTCTATTTTTGGGATTCCCTGATGTCTTGCTGCTGCTGGGTTCTTTTCTAATAGCTTGCTGTTGAGCTCATGCTGCACTCTTTTTCACAGCAGGAATTCAGAGCTCTCTGCTGAGCTCTCTGCTGTATTAAGCAACTATTTATGTAAAATGTACAGAAAAGGGCTGAGGCCTTTGCCATACCAGATTGGTTTGAAATTGGTTAACAAGTTCAAAATCACACAGGTCACATGCAGACTGACAGTAATCTCACACATACAGAACATATTCACAAATGTTGTCTTTCTTTTTTTTTTCAGGAACTAAAAAAAATTCAACCCCAACTGAGCAATGCAGTACTCACATACAGGTAGACAGCCCCATCTGGCAAATATTTCTGTGTGTTTCAATTTGAGGTTATATTTAATCTTTGCAGTCCCTTTAATCCATAGTCAAAGAACGGCGAGGTTGGAAGGGCCCTTACAGCCCATCCAGTTCCAATCCCCAATCAAGGCAGTCATCCACCACAGCTCAGGCTGCCCAGGGCCCCAGCCAGCCTGGCCTTGAACACGTCCAGGGATGGGGCACCCACAGCTTCTCTGGGTAACTTGTGCTACACCGTCCTTTGAGTGAAATATTTCTAACATCTAATCTAAATCTCTCTTGTTTTAGTTTAAAGCCTTTTCCACTTGTCTTGTCACCATCAGAATGTGTAAAAAGTTGGTCTCCTTCCTGTTTATAAGTGCTGGAAGGCTGTAATGAGGTCTTCCCAGAGCTTTCTCTTCTCCGAGCTAAATAAGTTCAGATCCTTCAAAAGACAGAATCTTTACACGAAGAAACTGTCTTTCTTCCATTTATTTTTGTAAGTATGGTTATGAATCCCCCTTGCTGTGGAAGAATAATTAAAGGTCAAATTCTGACAGTGTATTCATAAGTTGGCACAGCCTGAGCAACAACACCTAACTGGATGTCCTACCAGGCACTCGTGGTGTAATAGAAATCCTGTTGTCTGAAGGAAGGGCAGTGTGTTTTAATTCTGAGTGAAAACATTTCCTGTTGCTTCGCATTAAGGAAGCTGTGTTACATTTGCCTTCTATGAAAGTATAAAAATAATAGTTGTAATAGTTTGGACTGCAGATATTTGACTCCAAATGACAATTCTGGTGCCCAGCATGCAGTCTCCCTCCTCATCATGCAGTATCTGGTAGTTTGTGTGGGAGTCCTCATGGTGGTTTCTATCTTTTTTTCTCTTACCTTATGCAGTCACATAAGTTCGGACAAGCTTTAATTAAGTGAAACGATCTGTTATGGTATTAAAGGGAGCACCAAGGGCAGCAACGTAGCAGTGAGGGTGGGAGGCTGACTAATAGGGGTGAGTGAGCACAGGCGACAGATATATTCAAGTTTCATTTCTCTCAAATCCACCATTAGAAGGGGAATTTTTTATTTTCTTTATTTTCTTTAATTGCAAAACGTGGTTGCAAGAGAGAGCTGGAACCCCATAGATTGGACAGCACAGCACTCTCAGTAACCTCACACTGGCCATGGAGAGAAGTTATGTCAACGTAATGTCACCAGTAACATCACCATAGCACGGAAGAGTGGAATCTCAGCCTATTCTCTTCCTGCCAGAGCTCATCACAATACCCCTAAGGCAGCTCTCTCCCTTCCTTCAGCACTTCTGTGCATTATCCTCTGCTCCATATGCAGAATAGAAGCAGATACTGTATCTAGCAATACTGTTTCAGGTTAGATTACTACAATTCAATCTTCTCCTTTTTTATCTGTTTTAGTAACACCTGCTGTGCAACAATTAAACAAAACAAATAAGCTAATTAGCAATAATAAACTCTTGAATAACTTCAGTTACATTGGTGACCAATAAGACACTCAGAGTCTCTTCAGACATTTTTATCAGAAAAGTTTTGATGGATAATAACATAATGGGATTGAAAAAAATCTTTAGTGTTAACTCAAATGAGAAAGATTGAAAACCACTAAGTTAGCAGTGAGATGTGTCTGCCCAACACGTGCAGATACGATGACAGGAAGACTTAATCTCACCAAGTAAAATTTAACATAAGAAAATGTTTTAATGTGAGAGGAAGGAAAGGAGGAGGTTTTGGTTTCAGACTGAGATCTACTTGTGCACATCCAATTGTAAATTAAATAATCTGAAATGAGTTATTTAATAAAGAATAAAGGATGAAAAGTTTATTATCTTCTTTTTTAGTGAAAGGACATGTATTTGGTTCTCTAATTATGCAACAACTGATACACCAGCGTAACTTTAAATGAGCAAATTGTCTCCTTGAAATCCAGATAGAAATAGCAGGAAGGGAATTGAGGAGTTCATAACCTATCTAAAGTACTCAGATTTGACTTGTGAGCTCCAATCCCCCGGTATGAAGGTCTTCTTAATATGTGGAAATATTTTCATGAGGCATTTTTAAGTAACAGAGACTAATACCATCTCAGGATGCCCATGAAACAGTATCAGCTACTAGCCTAACAAAAATACACATATGCTAACCAAGCTGTCTTCAGACTCAAGAGAGGGAGATAACTGTCCCTCTCTACACTGCCCTCATGAGGTTTTATTGAGAGTACTACATGCAGGCTAGAAGCCAAACCCCCCAACACAAGAAGGATGTAGAGCTGTTGGACCAGCTCCAGAAGAGGTCCACAGAGATGCTCAGGATGCCAGAGCACCTATCCTACAAGAAAAGGCTGAGGGAGCCAGGCTTGTTTAGCAAATATTAATCTCAGTGTATCAAAGTGAAATCACTCTTATAATCATTGGGGAGCTTTACTGGGACCAATGAAATCTTTGAATTACAGTTCAGTATGCAAAGAAGGTATTTTGTATTTCAGGGACTGAATATGTACAAATCTTTTGGTATAAGCAGAACTTCTCTTTCTACAGCATAGTTTTTCCTCCATTGTCCTCATTCAACACAGATGTTTTGCCAGGAGAACACTTTGTTGAGGCCAGAGGCAGACCAGATGCAAATCACAGCCATGCTGTCAATTCACTTCAAGCCAGCCATAACATGTACCAGAGTTGTACTACCACTTTCAAGTTCCCTCCTAAGTCTGCTATGCAACAGCTGAAGGATTTATCCAGCCAAGAGTTTGCCTCTCACCAGCAGACAAGACCAGCACCTAGAAACTGAGTCCCTACAGATATGAACTAAAGGCTCCAAGCAGTGTTTCAGTACCTTTGTTACCATTCAGAGCTCTCTTGTTAGAAGGAACGATCAGTGAAACTGAAGGATATCCTTATTCAACTTTCTTCTCTTTCTTAAAGCCCTCTGTGATTCTTCCATCTGTTTTCGTTAGAAACAGATAATTTGAGTGTTGATTACCAAAGAGAGAGATACAAAAACAAAACATTCAGTTTTAAAAGGATCTCTGTAGGACTCAGTGTTCTTCAGTAATGAGACTAATCCTATTTTACTTAATTTGTACACAAAAAAAGCATTATTTCCATTTAAACAAAAGCTATAATAACGTGATGAATATTAAATCACCCTCCAATGGAACTTAGAGATCCAGATTACTTTCCTAATGGGCTCTGACTCCAAATAACCCAAATTGTGAAGCAATTTTTCCTCCACATTTTATTTAATTCTTCACAGTCTAATGATGCATTTGCTTCTAAAATGATTGAAATAACTCTTAAAATAACTCCCAAAGCAAGAGATCTAAGCATTAAGTACACCAGAACATAAATGAAGACTGTGCAAACCAGAACAGCTGAAGGAACAGCAAGTCTATGCCACTTTTCCTGAAGAAAGGGTTCATCAAAATTGAAACTTGAGCAGTCTGAATCCAAAGAATGTTTAACTGACAAGAATACATTTTTTTTCCCAGCATTTTCTGATTTAATAACTTCCTAAAGGAACAAGGAAGCTTGTCTGTGTTTACATTCACCTGCACCTGAAAATAAACAAGATCTGCTTACTCTTCTTCATCACTGACCCTTCCCATTTTCTTTGCAGTTAAGGCAAATAATCTTCCTTTCCTGCTTCCAGCTACAAAATATAAGACAATCTTGCACTTCCATGTGGACTAAGGAAACAGTCCTCAAGTTCATTTAAATTCATAGGATTGTTAATACTTATTTCACATTCCAGGAAGATCACTGCAGGGCAAGCTATTTACAATTCTAACACATTTTTTTCAGGGGAAAAAAAAAAGATATATTATGGCTTTTGTTTTAAACTCAACCTTGGATTGCATGGTTCTTTCCAGTTCTTGAATTCTGAACCGAAGGCTGGCATTAATAATTCTGCTACCACATACAGACAATGCACACAGGCATGCACACAAATGCTGTAGTCTATTTTGAAAGTATATGAATATATCACAGGCACATGAATACTACGTAGGCATGGAAACAGCACATATTTGCTGATAGCCAAACTAAGCAAAAAACCATTTTGACCCTCAGGGCTCCATCAAAATTACCTTCTCTCCCATACTTCTCCTCTACAAAGATTTCAGGAGCTTTATATACATTGTAGACACAAAGACTAATTACTTCTTTGAAGACAGTGACTAACAACATTATCTGCTCTCTGACATACTCAGTCACCAAGCTTTACTAGCAGAGGAGAAACAAAAAATCCTTCAGAGTGCATTCATTTGGCTTATCATTGATTAGAAGAGAAAAGGATTAGCCCTAGTTAAACTGCTAGCTCCAGTCTATCAAGAGAGAAGAAACCAACAAATGGTGTACCACAAGAAAAACAAATAAAACTCAGTATCTAAATGCAGGAAATTATGAGAAGAAGGAATGGAATTTCTGCCTTGAGAAAGACAACATGGAACAGTGATAGGAAGTCATGCCAACTCATAATTGGGTAAAACAAAACAAAAACTTTGTCTATCCAGGAAGAAAGCCAGAAGTTCTTGCCCTGAGAAGCATTAGAAAGCTTACTATGAAGAGCTGGGAAAGGCAGGAAGGAAGCTGAGAGAGCGCTTCCCTGATTCCATATATCAACTCCTGCATACATATTTACACAAACACATCACAACCCTACATCACTTTCCATGAAATCCATACACCTATCTATATTTGTTGGTATACTTGCAGACACACATACACATTCCATGAATAATAACCAAGGCTGGGAATTTGCCCACTGAAGTTCACTGTAGATTGATCTAACATGATTATATTTTCTCAGAACAATAGTGTTATTGTCTGAAGGGCTGCAAAAATCCTGCAGGACAGACTCCATCCCTCTTAACGTTCAATTTCTGCCTGTGCATCTATTGTACAATTTCTAAACGGATGTATAAACATCTGCTGTCTAACAAACGTGAACTTAACAGACTCCCTTCTGGAATTAGTTGCTCAGATTCCCTGTCCAAGTACAGCAAATCTTCCTTACATTTCTCTTTGTCATTTGCACTCAACTGAATGAACAGTTTAGCCTTATGCCATGGCTTGAAAAGTCAAGAGATTCAAACCGCTGACAGGCAGAGAAAGAATCCCCAAGAACTAAGGATCTTCTACAGATGACATCTACAATTTACAAAGATCTCTCTGTTCAAAATTAATTCATTTGCACCCTTCAATTCAAGGGTGCTGAACGTAGCATTTTCTTTAGACTGAGTGCTGTTATGAAACGTCTTTCTGTCTCACAGTACAAAGAAAGAAAACAGAATCACCAATAGCCACTGGTTTTGGCAAAGTTGAGCCTTGAGACTAGTAGTTAAAATGGTGGTTGAAAAAAGAGTAAAGTATGCACGAGTGCCTCCAGGACTTAACTAATAATTACTTCTGACCAGATGACCACGCTGAAAAACTGGTGGAAAAATGCTTTGAATAAAGCATTTCATTTTTCCATGAGCTTCCTCCCACAAACACACTTCTGAAGTCTTTAAAGGTACAAACTGGTTTTAAATATAACTACTTGGAATTAAGAAGACAACCCTTACGTTTTGAAGGTGTTACTCCACATATGCTTTTTGATTTTTTCAAAAGAACTTGCATCCTTGCTTTGCAAATCATTTTTTGAAACTATTTTCAAGATTAAAATAATTTCCTTAACTTGCTTTGAATTTAAGTAACACAATTTACATGAAACTACTTAAACTGCTCAAAGATCTGAATGGCTTCTGTTTCTACTGAGCTTCCAGGTAGGCTATGATACAATGCCTTGTCTTTAATCTTAAGAATAAAGGCTGTACCATAAAGATAATTTGTATGTAACTCAAGCACTGCCCTGAAAGTATTTAGTGACTGACTTTTATGGGAAACTGCCTCTGCCCACTGCTCATGTATCCTGCTAGGAAATACAGGGGAGGAAGTGGGGGGGGGGAGGGTCTTACTTTTGATACTTGCCTGCTAGCACACTACTCACATGCTTTAAAAATCAGAGTACTAAAATTAATTTATAAGTAATAATTTGAAGTGAAATTGACTTTCTTTAATTACATTCAGTGTTATATACTGTGATGCATTACTAAATAAAAAATACCATCACAAATGACAAAAATCCATGCTTAATTTAAGTAGGCCAATTACTTTAAGTGCTGTTACAGTCAGAAAAGTGATTCAAGGATAAATATGGGAACACACAATGTCATTTCTTCAATAGCTTCCAGTTCAAATTCAATGTCAAAGTCAAAAGGTCAGTGTTTTTTTCTCCATGGCATTACAAACTTCCCACAGGAATTGAAGACCTTGGCTGAATACTTTCTTTCCTAGCATTCTCTGCAGCAGCAATGGCAATCTTACATTATGTCACAAGACATGCCCTTTTTCCAAGGAAAGCCTTCATTTTATCCAGGGAGAAGTTGAAGATTTTATGTTCACCTAGAGTCTAGACATCCGGTAGCCCTGCTAAATGGGAATAGCTAGGTGGTGCAGAGCTGGTTTGTAATAAATGCTCAGAGAACCCTATTCCTTGTATGAAATGGAGCTTCTGTCCAGTCTGTTCCTCCCTTCATCACTTCCTGCAGCACCACCAAAGACAAAGCTGTCCAAAGACTCCCACCCTACATCAGTGCTCATCATAATGAAGTTATGTTCCTCCATGGCTGGCTGCTTAAATTCTGTTCTTTTTTACTATGCAAACACAGCAATGCCAATTCAGGCTTCTCTGCAACAGTTGCAGCTGGCGTGCTCCAACCAGACAAAAAAAAGGTGTTTTTAACAACATATGTGAACTCAACCATACAGCACACACAGAAAAAGCCAGTACTACTTTCCAGTAGCATCAGATGTGCTGAACTGGCACGTAACACGTGCAGCTTGACCACAACTCCAGCGCCATTTTCTCTGCATTTGCATTAAACAAGGCATGGCCACTGGAAAAGTCTGCAGAGAAGCACAGTAGTCCTTGCGATGCAGAAGTGGTTGCCTGACAACTGAGCAAGTGATGCAGGAAGCAGAAGACAACTTTCATTATACTGACAAAAGTAAAGTTAATTTTAATGACAAAGTATAGAAGATGAAGTTAACTTACATGCAGATGTTCTATTTTGCTTTTATTTAGATAGCCAATGCTTCACCTCACAACTGATATGCAGCATTATGGATAGGGATTGTGTAAAATATTCACTTCTCAATTTTCATTACTATTTTCCATTGCAAATTAAGTACTGCAAGAGAAGCAGTCTGCACAAAAGCACATTTACAGCAGACCATCTCAGGATCAGTAGCTAACTGTAAAGCTATTGACAGCACAACTCCTGTAACTTCCAATCAAATGCCCATAGCAGGTAGGACCCAGAAATAAAGCTACCATGTAACTGCTGTTGGAAAGAAAAATTTCTGGCAAAGTCACTACACTGAAAACCAAGTTCTTTCTATGCAGCACAGTTCTTCAGGAAGCATTCCAATTAACGTGGCATTCATGAGCATAATGAAGGAAATATCTTCAGTCTTAAAAAAAAAAAGTTTAGAAACTGAAAATAAATCAACAAATTCTAGGTGAAGGGTTTTTTTGTTTGTTTAGTTGTTTCTATCTTGTTTTCCTTCCCTCTGAACACAGCTTCACAGACAGTCTAAAGTTCCTCAAATGTTTCTTTTGTAGATCTTCTGCACAATACTACTCTTAGCCAGACAACGCTGTCACTTTTTGTAGACCAAAAATTAAAAACATTTAAATGACATTTCATTAACAAAGAAGAGCCATAAAAAATTAACTGCATTGCTTAACATTGTGTAATATGTTTACATAGGAAAGCATTGAGGCCTCATAACAGAGACAAAGTGTTTACAACACTACAATTACTCTGGCGAAAACAAAGCTATTACTCACATTCTCTTCAAAAATATGGCTTTATATTCCTCATTGCTTTCATTTTCACATCTAGCTCTCATAATTCTTCTCAAATCCTTCCTCTGAATCCACAGCTCTTTGCTTTCCCTAGAAGCACACTTTCAACTGGTTATTAGCCAATCTCATCTTACTGTGGGAAGCACCCACTGCTTTTAACCTATACTCATTTTAGAGCCTGGTAAGATTCTTTATTAAAGTTGCCACACTACCAATTTTGGTGTCAGAAAATGTGATTACTAATGTTTCTCCCTCCAAGAGATCAGCAAAATAAAACATTAAACTTCTCAGCAGTCCTTTATGCACTGATGTAATATATATGCAGAAGCACAAAAGATACTTCTATAGACAAAAAAGCAACTCAAGCTATAAGCACAGCTGAAGCTTTCTAGGACAATACAACACAGCTGACAGCTATTGCAAAGTCTTTAACAGGCATACAGTACTCTGTGGAAATGTATCTATATGACAGCCATTGACAAACTTAATTCATTTTTCCCCAGAAAATTGAGATCTGATACTATGATTTAGCATGGCAACTTCATGAAAACCTTTAGAGTAACAGTGCCTTTAATAAGGCCTAGTCCTTTGACTTCTTACTGGAACTACTTTCCTTCAGACTGCATCACTCAACTACGTTGCCTAAAAGATTTCTAAAGAAATTCCAAACAAGTTCAGTCACATTGGGAAGAAGGTTTTTCTTTCTATTTCATATTTCAGACCTTTCTCAAGTCAACATAGCAAAAAATACCTGTCTTTCTCATTCCAGCTCCAACAGCTGTACAGCAAATTAGCAAGAAAGAAGGCTTGCCTTAGCTGTGGCTTATGTGAATTACTATAGGCCCTCATCATCATTTTCATATCAAGCAGCACTCTCATCAGCAGAAAGTTCCCACTGTGATCAACAGGGACTAGATTTCTTTGGCTCTTTCGAAATTACACATAAGCCAAAAATGAGAGAAGTGACAAAACACAGACTGAATCATGAAGATATATTATCTATGTGAAACCTCTCTGTTATTCTGTGAACCCTTCTTTTTCCTTATACAAATATAGGAGAACCATGTGCTATGTATAAACTGCCTTTCTCCCACTCAGCATATCAGTGTGTCATTGAGAAGGAAAGTTTGAATGCTACAGTTTTCAAATCCAAAGTCTCTGAAAGGTCACTACTCCAGAAACAAGTTAAAAATCCATTTCTCCACCAAAAAAGTGACAAAATCTAAAGCTGGTTTCACAGGCAGAAAATTGCATAGTTTGAACCCTACTTCTACCTTCTCCATTTAACCATCCTTTTCTTTGAAATTTCTGCATCATTCCTGTGAAATCTTTCCATCTTTTGTTATAGGAGAGCACCAAGGGATTGGCTGGTTTGTGGAGATCAGCAGATGGACAAACTAAAAACATTACTCTAAGGACTAGTGTAACTTCCACAGATAGAGAAGTTCTATTTGTTAAACGACAAAAGCCCAGTGCTGGAAGCTCTCTACAATCACAAACACACGTTCTTCAAGTGACCTCCCCTCCTTGGGGCCAGCAATCTACTCCTGCATGTTGAGCAGGGAATTGCCACTGAAGATGCTTAAGCACAGTGCTGCTGAAGCAAACTGATGAGGACATTGGGCATGCCCTGAGAGCCAGCTCCTCTTCTAGAGCTCAGCATGCAATTTCCTGGGAACTAGGTTATTCATCCAGTATTCACCAGTGCCTGCCCCAAGCTGGCAAGGTTCAGTTGCCAAATACCTCTTTATTGAAACTCCATCTTATGAAAAAATACTTCTGATGAAATTAGTACAAAATGGCTAATTCATCCATGACAAACAGCAAAGAAAGTAACACATGGACGGCTGCAGTATACACAATGCTCTCCACTGGAAGGAGCATACCACCTGTGGTTATCTTTCATTTACTGTTTAAGAGTGACAAGTCTATCTGTGATAAGTGGAAAAGGTGAATGTGATATTTGAGTTTATAGATGATGAGAATTAAGGACATCAGGATTTGGTACTGAGATATTAACCCTTTGTCAAGAGCAAAGAAACAGATGTGTAACTGGAAAAAGAGGTTGTGCAGTTCAGTAACCAGGTCTACAGTTTCTACATAGGACATTTGTGGTTTTATCAAACCCAGGACTCTTTGGGGATGAAACTGCCTCCCCCTTTGAAAATCTGAGTCAAGCACCCTAATTTCCTACAGGTTTGACAAGTAAAAGCTTCAGATTAGAAGGGAAGAAAGTGCAGCAACTATAAAAATGGTGCTTGTCAGACATCCTTTTAAAGTCCTTTTTTCATTCTTGAGAACTACTGTTAGAATAATTTTAAGTCCACCCTCAGCTACATAGCAACATGATTATTACTACTATGATGTACTTACAGTGCTGGTTTTGCTTCTGAAGTGCTCACTAGTCAAGCATTACATAGGACAGTAAGTCAACAGTGGTTTATTTGCTGGGTTCCTACATTTTTGAGTCAACTGATTATCTCTGTGTAAGTGTGATACTCATGCTTAACATAATTGTATGTAATTAAAAGTATGTTAGAGGCTCAGTTGATTCTGCAACCTCTTGCGTAGATTTCTTTAAAATATATATATATATTGAGTGGCCCAAAATAATAAAACAAATGTTATCTCACTGATTCATCAGTGAAATATAGCAATAATACAAATACAGTGCTACACTGCAATTGTTGAAGACTGCGTATAAAATCTAAACTATATACAGAGAAGCACGTAAGATTATGTTTCCAACTGCAATCTAGCCTCAATTTCCATTTTTTATATTCTTTTCATAATAAGTCACCACCAAAAACCATACACCTCACCATTAACAAAATGTTTGCAGGATTTTAAAAAATTCAACAGAAGATTTATCTTTCCTGTTATAGGTGTCATAACCTAAGATGAGAGTACTGAAAATACTGTCAGTTAATCGTATGGAACAAAGTTCCTACCAGTTGAGGAAGGCAAAAAGATTAATAAGAATAGGTACACACTTCTTTTCACTCAGAGCCTGGCACAAACTAAGTTTTATATTTTTTTATTGCCTCTTCACATCCATCAAAGGATACTAGATTTCCTTGTGCAGTGACTTCTTTTTGCTACATTTCAGCATAAAATAAAAATTTTGCTGAAGAAGGTGCATCAGATAAAGTGAAAGTGCTAACTCTAACTTTCAGTTTAATGCCAGGAACCATAACACTGTGAAAATTACTCCAAATGCAGAATAGTAAGAGGAAGCACGTGCGAAAAGATACACTAATAGTTACATTGAAAATTAATTCTTGAGGGGAACAGTACTCAGCTTCCATAGAAAGTGTTTTCAGGGAATGGGTAGAGGCCATGTTGAACTTCCCTGCACAGCTATATGACCCTTGCCAATCAATGTCAATGCTTTATTAATATTTTACTTCAGAAGTGTGAGGTAATTCAAACTTTGGCTTTCTTAGTAGGTGTTGCTAAGCAACTTTGCTGCTTGTCTGAGAATTAGTCTCCACTGCAATCTTTCCTTCAAACCAAAGGCCTGTCACTTAAAACACTTTCCCCTTTGCCAGCGAAGGGCCCAGCAAGTCCTATCCCTTCAGACTTTCCTTAACTAGTTTAAAAAAAAGAATGTATATATGCATATATAGATAAAATTTAACAGTCTGAAATTGTTTTACTCACCATAATCACTGTCATAAAAGACGATGAATTTCTGCCAGCGCAGCTCAGTGACTAGCTTCAGCATGACGTCGTTGAGGCGGACCGGCGGCCGGGCAGCCAGTGTGTACTCCTCCTCCTCCAGGCTGGGGTTCAGGTGGCAGGCCGTGCGTGGGGAGCCGCCCGTGTTGCGCTGCACGAAGAGATGTGGGATGTGCATGGCATCTGTCAGGGACTGCAGGGCGTTGGCTGAGGCACAACCCGTGGATGTCACCAAGGCTAAGATTCCCAGGGTCATCAGGTCGCAGGCTGGAGAAGACAAGAAATAAAGACGGGTGAGAGCAGGCTCACAAATTCCTCTGACTGACTTGGACACCAGGAATGGGACATGACAGGCTTTGCCCTTGCCATTAAGGCAGAGCTGAAGAGATTTCTGTTACAGTATCAGAAAGCTGAAGCCTTTCAGAGATCACATGCATCTTTACAATAGGAGACAGTATCTTCAATCTGTACAGGTAAGATTAAGTTGGGGACAGATAATGTCATCGCTGCCATTTCTTTAGACCAAAGCCAATTTAAATGGAGATTGTGGCCCTCACTGCATGGCAGGAAACAAACTCCACATCTTTAGAGCCCACTTCACTGCTTTCACCTCTTTGCTGCATGCATTGTATGTGGGCTTTGGATAACAAAGAGCAATTTCTGACTCAAGGATTTGTTTTAAACAAAAGTTTTGAAAGATTTTTAAATTGATGAAGAACCATCACTGAGTGCCTCTCAGAGCGACAAGAGAAGTACTCATTAGAACAAAGGCAACTCATGAATGACTGAACAATCATTAGCAACACTGTAGTTCCCTTTAAAAGATCAGGGAAAGCACATACCACTGAAAAACACAGCATAGATATTTGAACCCCTTCACTTCCACAAATGAAGCGAAGCTCAAAGCACAGCCTGAAAGGGTGGGCAAAGCCAGTAGCACAGCCCCAGAGCCTGGCCTACTCGCACAGCCTTGCTCTTCCTCAGGGTGAGCCTGACTTCAGCGGGGGCTAGAAAAGGTTTTCACCCCACAGCCCCTCACTATACCTCAGCTACTATTTTGTCAGTGCTGTGGTACAGAGTACCTCAGGAGCCCTCAGCTGCCACGAGCCTCCACTCAGGAGCCCAGTGCCTTTCACTGTTCTCCTCCCTTCAAAACAGTTGGGGGTTTGCTTAGGATTTCAGTAGTCCAAACACTCCCCAGGTGACCACCTGCACAAGCACAACCTGCCCAAAGAAAACCAGACCCTTGGCTTCCGCAGAACATAGAAGAAGAAGCTGCCTGTGCCGCACAGGTGCCCCAGGAAAGCTGGAAGCAGACTGAGCAGGAATAGGAAAATGAACATAGGGTACTAGAAGGGTTCCTTTGTCCTCTCTTTTTTTAACACTTTTATTTGCATCTCCACATTCAGACATCAAAAGCCAAAGGAGAGGTACAGTTTATGAATAATGAATAATAATTAGCTGATAATTATCAATTAATATAGATTTTTATAAAGTCATGGTAATTGAATACATAAAACTGCTCCTAATTCAACCAATGAATTGTTTGACCAAATATCTTCTTAGAACAGACAAAATATAATTCACACTGATATAACTGAGAAAAACATTTGATTTTCTGTTTATATAATGTTCAACATGTATCCTAATGCAACATAGAAAAACAAAGCCCTTCAAAATTACTTTCTTGATGACCTTTACAATAAGCATATGCCAGCTGCACTGTCTAAATTTGCTCCGTGTTAATTATAGTTATATGAAATCGTACTTTGTTTTTCCTGAGAGCTGACCTGATTTAGCAACAGGGAGGCATTACATTTGCCAAATGGGAGATCCAGGTTTGGGAACAGACTTGATTTCCCAGGCTTCTTGCCAGAGAAAACTGAACATGTCATACAGGTAATTTATTTAGTCACAGCAGGGGATGGAACAGGAAACAGAGAAGAGGGAACACAGGGAGAGAATGGCAGAGCTGACTTATGGACCCCTGCGGAGAGCACCAGCCACTGAGCTTTGCTGCATCAAGGGTGAGAAAAGCAAAGCCCCACAGATCCACAGAAGGAACAGTTTACTTGCACAAACAAAACAGGAGAGAAGAAATAAAGCCCTTTCTTACAGGAGACTGCATTCAGAGTCACTTATTCATGGAACATAGAACCCATCATCAGTTGCATTACAAGAGAGAGCTTCATTCCACAGTTGACAGTAATCAAAAGCTGCTTGCTTACCAGCAGAAAAAAGATCAGTGATACAACAGACCACAGCAAATGGTCCATTTCTCCCCGTACAGACCACAGTTGAAATATCTCAGCAAACACTACTTTGGTTGAGGGATTTTCACAGTATTTTGCAGTTTGTGCCAATGGGTTAAAATGAAGAATTAGCCAATCAGCTTCTAGATTCTGATATTTTGTCAATTGATTGTGTTCTGCCTGAAAGCATATGCTATACAGTAAGTATTTTCTCCTCTTGCCTTTCTGTTTTCCGATAGTACAGCAAGCAATAAAAATTGCAATGACTAAGGAAAGAAGGTTTCATATTTTCTGAATCACTTTCTTTAGTCAAATTACAGAATGTGAAACAGAACGTGTCATAATTTCAATAGAAGACTTGCATTATATAAAATCACAATGGATTCCAAGTTTAACCTCCACAGTCCTCACTGAAGGCTAAGTATAAGCCCTTAGCAAATTTAGAAGTATTTTCTATGTGAGTAGCACAATGGGGAACAACTACAGAAGTATAATACTCTAATTCATTAACTCATTAACTCTCAGGACAAATTGAAATTGCTTAGCAAGAGAACATTCACAGGTTACACCATCTCAGAAGAAAACCAATGACTTTCTTTTTATTTTTCTTTTTAAGTATTTCCCTCCCCACTTACACTCTGCAGTATGAGAAAAGACATGTAATTTTGTCTTACCTCACACCAGCTATTGATATAGGTTGGCTTGTTTAGCAACAGAAATGACTACATTCAATTAAGAACCAATATATTAGTTTAGCAAAAGGAATTCATAAGTGATATTTCTAACACTTTCCATTTCAGCTTTAGTAGGTGAACCGTCTTGTTTTAACTCAGTTTTACACTGGGAACATAACAGAATAGTTTTATCTTTTGCCTCAATGATTTTGCCTCACAAGAAGCACTGGAGTCACAATAGGATACTTTCATCATTTGCCTCAAAAGGCACAGGTACATTTTCCTCAGGGTTCCATATATATTGCTTTAAAAAGTTTCACACTGTGGAGTAATAAGCAATGGAAATTTTCCAAAATGGATGGAAGTAAGTCAAAGGCCTCAGTGATGAACTGATGGCAAAAAAAACTGGGAAGAAGCAGGTGGTCACTTGACCACCCTGGATACCACTGAGCATGCCCAAAGGGACACTAGCACAAATCTATGAGTCCTTGCAAAAGAATGAGTATGTATGCCCATGTACTACTTATCCATGTCTTAACTGTTCAGATGTATGACCTGAACTCTGAGAGGGCACACTTGCTTGTTGAGTTGCCAGTATGCATCGAAAGGAATAAAAGAATGTCACTTTTTAAGAGCACACTGGAGTTAGAGTTTCCTTCACAGATTTTGGATGACACTATGAATTCTGAGCAACCATTTAGCATCATTGTGCATGTGACTGAATAGATCCACAACAATGTACCATAGCTATCATTTCATAAGTACCTCAACAGGACTTGAATTTCTTGCACATGAATTTCACAAATCAATTTTGTCAGATGCTATCTTTGTCTTGATATTGGCAGAAGTAACAACTTGATATTTTTGAGGAGCTTTTTACATCCGTTTCTCTAATTTAACATCATAGTGATATATACTATTTTTTTTCTCATTTGTTGATGGCATCTCTAATTGTAATCATATTTCATTAAGATCACAAGTGAGACTGGAAGAGCAGCTATGATTTTTAATACTGCATCTTATCCCCTCTGCTGTTTTCAACGTGTGTGGATGGCATATGTGATAATGCTGTAATTCTGTTTTGCCACAACTACATTTAAGATTTCACTGTTCTACCATTGCTTCCTGTATTGCCATCCTGTCTCCGAAGACATATGAACACCATAACGTTTGGCATCAACTTCATAAGGATATTTGCATTAAGGCCTTTAGCTCAAATCTCCCTGTAATTGAATCCCTCTTTCCCTCTGCGTGCAATCAGAATGCTCCAAGAGAAACTGCTATCCCACTCCTGGTAACAGGACATTATGGTTATCTTTCAGTCCCTTTGTTCGTGCCATTATCAATAGACCAGCTGCCACTGATTTCTGATCTAGCAAGATATTCTCCTGCTGGCACTCATGCTGCCTCTTCCAACTTTTATGCCCTGATGTCTCTCACTTCTGTGTATCACTACAGCTGGCCCTACCCACTTTGGACACCATTGGATAAACCCTCTCTTATTTTTTTTCCTTGAATTATTTTCCTCTTTTCCAGCTTAACTAGCCCCTAAGAGCTCACTACTGCATAGCAAAGGGAGTATCACCCTAATCAACAACTTGTTTTGAACAATTTCGCTATTTGAAAATTGAGAAGTTACTGTCTTTTTGCTTAGAAAAGTCCTCAAACGAAGAAGAGAACATCAATGAGACACAGCAATGGAATGGAAATGCAGTCACACTGCACATACCTGGTATTTCTGGTGTAGTACTCTGCAATGAAATGATTAACAATGTTGGCACTTAAGTGTTTTTAATTAAGTTTCAAAGCTACCATCCTGCTGAGATGAAGGATTTTACATTCGCCTTAGTACTACCGTCTCTGTCATCCTGACTGATAAGTCATTTTTCTTTTAGTTTATCATTGAAAACCAGGAATAAAAATTTTATTAAGATGTCAAATTCAAGGGAATGCAGAAAATTCTGTGAAAAATAGATTTTTGGATACTAAACCCCAGTATTTCATGGAATTGTTATCGATTTATGTAATTTACTCTGTTCAAGTCTAACCAAGTAGCCTAGCTAGCGAAATACCACATTATACACAAAGAATGAGCTTTTGTATTATTTGTGCATACAAAATTTAATCACCAATTTTATTCATTAGTCAATTTATAAACAAGTAGATGCACTTTAAAGTTTTGAGTAAAACACTGGTATAGTGAAGAATTAGGAGATAAAAATACAGGAAGGCCAAGAAAGTGATAAGCTCTATCCTTAATCAAGATGTTAAGTGTTCAGGAAACACATCCGTGGAGGTATTTTCAACTTAAATGGAAAAGGTCTTTCTGGGAGATTTGTTTGGAGAACTGAGATGAAATAAAAAAGATGACAGCAGGAAAAAGACTGCAGCCTTCCCAGCAGGTGTTTAAAATAAGACAGATGATGACACAGTTCCCTTGCAAAGATAAAATACAAAACAACACTAAACAGGGAACCATTTTCATGCATATATAAACAAAACAGAAAACAACCCAGATGCTTCTAAAGCAGTACATGAGAAACTCTGCAGTGTAGAGCAAAAACCTACAGCAAATACAGTCACACAGGAAAGAGGTAAGACTATTAGCTATTAACTTTATTTCTAAGTCTTAACAGGTATTTAAGATTTAAATGATTTTGTGCAAATTCACTCTACCAGGCACACAAAATTAAAGAACAATCTTATTAATACTACTAAAGATACTTCTACTACATGTGTTGATCTACAAAAAAAGATTAACTTCTACTACTGATAAATTGAGGACAATGTCAAAATCAGCTATGTAAGTACTCAACCTAAAAGACTCACTAAATTAGGTTTCCAAAGGAATGTGTACTTCCTTAATTCACATTTGATGGTGTCTGGTTACTCTTCAGCTTCTTTCATTAATTGAGAAAGACGATTTATAATAAATTTACAGTATTAGCACCTAATATCTGCTATTCCATGCAATTTTCATCTCTTTGGATACTCAGCAGTAAGAATCTTTTTCTTTCCCTCATTTCTACAGGCTTTTACTACTTTCCGTATGTTCTCCACTTATAGTATACCTCCCCCTTTTCAATTAACTAAGATTTTCTTTTATTCTAAAAACCCACACAAAGTCATAGTTACTTGTCACAACAGAATAACTGAAAAGAGAAAACAATGTAACAAATGTCCAAAGTAAAAACATTCTAAGTAGCACTTTTATTGCTGTATCACTTCACATGCAGTGAAGATGAACATTTCTCACCCCACTACACAGACCTTCAATCCAAATGTAATGCACCTTAAAACAAGAAATCAACTTTAAAGTTAGACATGGTTTAACCAAACCAACCAAAACTCCTGACTAGTTCAAATTAGACTGTGGGTTTTTAGATAGCATTTTAAGAACAATAAGTATTTCCTCTCTTTCATTTAAGCAGCTATACCTCTGTATTTGGGACCAGTATCCAGGCATTCTTGACATGATTGCATTGAAGCTTCACCATAGATCCTGATGTAAATCAAGTCGGCCAGATGGATAAGCTTGTGAGATTTCACAAGACCTTGATATAAATACTTAAAATAAATGAGCTGGGTACTCAACACAGAAATAGAGCAGGCTCTAATGTATGTCCCCTCCAAATCAAGCAAACATCCCTTTCAGCATCTTTTTTAAAAGAATTGAGAAGAGTTTACAGGAATTCAGTGCAAGGCTCTCCCCATTTCCAGGCAGCCAAGCACACTTTCTCCTGCCAGCTTATGAACTCAAGAACAGCTTCAAAACCTGATGTATCACATTGCCAGAGCATCCCAGGACAAGATGCTGAAATTTTTCTGAGTGCAAATATATGTGATGTAAAGTCTTCAACAAGGGATTGACAACAGCACCACAGTCTCCAACATCACAGACTTGCACAGTATAACTGAAGCAAAAAGATATATTTTGTGAAACAGAACCTACAGTTTAATCATAAGCATCTATGTAAGGACAAGACACTGACAAGAGAGGTACAGACTGCCATTAATCCCACGTGGACTAGGGAAGACCATTGCCAAAGTCCTATAAGCTCTTATCTTTACCTTTAGTGAAACTGTAGAGGAAATAGTATCTTCCAGCACTGGAATTTTCATTGTGAGACCTCCACAGGGTATTTTTTTTTATATTTACTCTCCTAATAACTACCAATTAAAATAATTACACTAGATAATATATTGAAGAAGAAAAAAAAATAAGAATAATTACCACTTAGCTGTTTCTGCTTTTTTATTTTTTCTCCAAGTTGAGAAACTTAGGTGTTTTTCTTAGCAACTGAATCTTAGCAACAAGAATGGTAACTGCTGAAAAAAAATTAATTATTTTTTTCTCTTAGAAAAACGTATCCTAAATTGCATGGGTATATGCAGCCCTATAACTGAGTCTCCACTTTAGGGAAGACTCTCAGTAGGGCAGCTCACAGCACTAAGTGATGCAAAAAACAGATATGCATCACTGCTTACATTCCCTAAGATAATGGCGATTATTTCAGAAGGCCATCAGCTATAAGGAAAGATTGAAGAAAACCAGCATATATGTATATTTGTGTGCAGCAATGCGTACATGTAGTCAGCATGTCAAAATATCTCAGATAAAGCACTATACAAAAACCACATCTCAACAGTAGAGGAAAGCAAGATATTTAGACATGGTTTACAAAAATAATTTTCAGAAATAGTATTATTAGATAACTGACTTATTCTTGAGTTGTTGTCTTTATTGAAATACAAGCACTCAGCAGTGTAAACAAAAGAGGAAGAAGATAAGGGGAATAAAAATGAATTTATATATATATATTCCTCTTCCAACCTTCAACTCAGCCACCCCCCTCCCCCAAAGCAAGAACTACTCGCTGTTACTCACAAAACCAACAGGCACTTTGGCAGCTTGTGTCACTTGGAATAGGGGAAGCAATATTTAAAAAAAGAAAAAAAACTTGCCATCAACTATATGCTTTATTACCTGATATATTGTGGGCCCATTCTCAGCATATATGACCTGTAAGATTGCCCCTGACATTACCAGGACCATCCTTAACCTCTAAAAATCAGTTGTGCCTTGTTTCTTCTTTTATCTCCATGTTTCAGCATTTTCAGTAAACAGTTATTGTTGGCTTGTACACACATGGAAAGATCATCTACTTTTGGCATAGCAATTGAAAAAAGCTTTTGTTTTATAGGAAGTATTTACTCACAAAATTGCATAATTCCTTTCCCCAGAATGCACATTGACTGCAACAATTGGAGGCTTAAAGTAATTTCCCTGGAAAAGCAAGCCAAACCAATTTCAACACATAACACCATCTTCTGTGTCACTATCAGCCTAATAAAACGCTTGCTGCCATCTTCAAAAAGTTAACATGGGGCAGAGGGAGGAAGAGGAGATATCTAGAGCAGCCTTCTGTTGGCTTTTATGCAGTTAAAAACAAGATTCAAAGTGGTAAACGATATGCCATAAAGAAGAAATACAGTTATGAGAACTAGAGTTGTGACTTTCATTTAGCTTACGGGAGCACGTTAATAGCTCTCTTCAGTCTTTAATAATCTGAAATAAAACATGAAAGTCCCTTCGTACCAAGTACAGAAGTAAAGCTGCTCTACTGGCAAAGCCGTTCAGCCTCCATACAACTGAGTGATGCCACCAAGTGGTGAAACAAACGCACCAGATATTTGCCAAATAGTTTTTTTTGTTGTTTAATCTTCATTAAAACACTACTTTCCGTGCAGAAAAGCTGCCAGACTGAAGTCATAACAGGGCATACGTCACTGCTTAAAGTGTACTGAGAGTACAGAGTGAGAAATAATTGATGGCTTTGTTTTACAAAGGACAGATCTGATGACTGCTCTCTGGCTCCTCCAAAGAAGGTAAGAATCTCAGACTAAAGCAGCTTTATAGCCAATAATCTACTTTATAGCTGAATTTTGCTTTGCTTTGCACTCGAGTGGATTTGGAAGACTGAGCCAGCAAAGACTGCATCATGAATTTAAAAAAAAGTTTGCTTCTTTTTTTGGCAGCAATTTAGAAATACGTGTCAAGATATGAATTATCTAAGAACTTCAACATCTTGTAGATTTTATTCAATTTTACTCTAAAAATCAACTGGGTACCTGACAAAGTCTCAAAAATAATTACATTCTTCCCAACAAAACGTAATTCCATTAGTAATGTTCTTCTCTCAGAATCACTGCTTAGCGTGAGGTTTGAAACTGAATGAGCATTGCTCCGTTTAAAATTTCCAGAATAGTTTTACAGAGCTGCACATACAATGGCACCAATACTGATCTAAATCACCAGGTCGAGTTGAGCAGCTTAGACTCCTTTCTTCTGCCCTTCAACATTAGTTCAAGGTAGAATTAACTGCAAACCATCTCAGTTATTTGAGGGGCATACAACTGTGTTTTTTCCTGAATGCTGCACATTTGACTTCCACTCCCCCAGCAAGTTCTTCAATAACTGTTTTCTTTTGCCCTTCAGCACAGACTAAACTCCATTTTCTCACCCTCTGCTTCTTTCACCTGCCTCTCATTACAGATCATAATGCTATACAAGTATTTTTCCCACCTTCATTAGCATTCAGCAGGGATGCCCGGCTCCGCTGCCTCCTTAGGGGCTGTTTTGCATGTACATGCTGAGTATTATTTTAACGTCAGTGTGGCTCAGACTCAGTTCCGGCATTCACAAAAGGAAAACACTCTACTGCCATTTACAAAAAGCAGTCAAACGTAGCGGTTTCAGACAAGCTGATAAAACCTCTGAGTTCTGGTAGTGAGAAACTCATTTGGATTCCAAGCAGTATTGGCAAGCAAAGGAACACATTAGCCCTGCTTGCTTGTCTAATTAGCAACAAATGATACATGTGCACAAAAAGTGCCAAGAGAAACTTTGATTTTTTTTTTTCCCCACTCTCCCTCCCATTAAATTGTTCTCCTTTGTATCCTGTCTTATGCTGAAAGCAGGGGGGAGGCACACCAGCCTGAGCATCATAACACTGCTTCTGAACAAACTGCAAGAGATTTCTGCATTCCCTTGTTTCCCCAGCACAGGGCTGCACGCGCCGCTCACTGCACACTCCTACTCCCCGAGACAATTCTAAGCAAACCAAAATACTGACATGTGATCCCTTCTCTATAACCCATCTGGCATCATGCTTCAGGAAAACGCCTACTACAAAATGACAAACTAGTGCAAACATCACAAGGCACCATTTCACTTCCTCCGGCCTAAACTTTAAGGAAGAGACTTAGAATTAAGCATCTAACCGTGTACAGTACAATCAGAGCTGCTGAGCTATGAGAGAAAGTAAGTGTCACAAAGAGTCAGTAAATTCAGACAAGCTGCAGTCACCTCCACGTGCAGACAGCAGGCTCCTTACATCAGAGGCCAGCCCAAGAAATCCATGTTCTGAAAGTGTATCCTTATCACCCTGTTTCTAATGCTTTCCACCCAGACAGGTGCTACTTCTACCAGCAAAATGGACAGGGCCATTATGTGAGCCACGGAGACACCAGGAAGCAATTTGTGTAGCTGGGGAAGTGTGCTCATAGTGAGGGAGCCAACTTCAGCAAACAACATGGATTTATTTGTGCCAACTGCTGAAAGACTTGCAGTGTTTATAGGTCTAGCTGCAAGTCAGTACTTATTTATAGCATTTATTTATTGACAGAATTTAGTGGTTGATTTATTGAAAAATCTCTGCAATGTACTGCATCCTTACAATTGCGTTCAAGGATTATGCAAATATTCCAAGCCTAGCAACAGTCTAAAGCTACTATTCCAGTTTCTAATGTCAACTTTAAAAGAAACAGTATTTTCTTTCCTTACCACATAATGAATGCCAAAATCATTTTTGCTCAATACTCAGAAAAAGATCCACTCCTCACTCAGCACCAGTATTTCCTACATAAAGAAAACAAAGCAAATCAAAAACCCCTTTGCTTACAGATCTCAAATCCCTACTGCCATCCAGTAATACAAAATGGGTGGTGGTCCAGTTTGCCTTTTAGCAGCTGCCCAAGAGTAACTACTGATACCACACGTGACTTTATGACATCTAACAGAACTATGTTAAATTATTTGAGCAGCAGCCTGAATTTCTTTCTCTCCTCCAGCTTTGTGTGAGCCAAATCAGGGAAAAGCATCAAAACCTATGCAATTTAAAGAGATCTCATCTAAATACATGAAATGAGCCAGTTGTTCAAACATATTTAACACCTGATGGCTCTTGCTACAGAGCTTAGGACAGATTTTCAAAACATCTCAACATTTATGCACCTATAGCCCAGAGGCTGCTTGAAGACCAGGCCGCTTTCTTTGGAACTTAAATGAGATCTGACCTCTCAGATTTCTGACTGTACACTTCTTCTTTTTTTTTTTTTTTTAAAGAAGAATAAAAATATCTCCATCTCTGTAGATAAGCAGATTTATATGGCACTGTGGACTAATATACATCAGCATAGATGCAGAATCTTTAATAGCATATTTTTCAAATTTATTTTAAAATTTTCCTAATTATATCTTGCATCTATTTTTATTTTTTTTTTCTAGATACAAGAATCACTTTAGGGAAGGCACCACTTTAAAACTATTAAGTTTTCCTGGAGTTGCTCAGGTTTGGTGGAGGTGAGCGCCTTTCCAGCACAGTCCAAAGCTCAAAGAAAACCACCCTGAGAGACGAAACAAGAATCATCTGGAAGTAGCCAAGTCACATTCTCTGCTAGAAGAATGATAGAATCATTAAGGTTGGAAAAGACCTCCAAGATCATCTGGTCCAATTCCACCCCATTCTACCACGCCTACTAATCATGTCCCTCAGTGCCACATCTACATCTTTCTTGAACACCTCCAGGGACAGTGACTCAGTGCCACCTTCCTGGGAAGCCAGTTGCAACACATTGCCGCTCGTCCAAAGAATCTGTTTCTAATATCCAATCTGAACCTCCCCTGGATCAACTTGAAGGCATTATCTATCATCCTATCACTGTTATCTAGGTGAAGAGGCTGATTCCCACCTCACCACAACCTCCTTTCAGGGAACTATAGAAAGCAATAAGATCTTACTCTTCTCCAGAGCAAACAATTCCAAAAGGACAGATGCACTGCAATGACTGAATATTTTTAAGAAGCTTCACTTCTCCATTGTTCAGCTACTGACTGGGTTCTAGAAACTCACAGAAATATATTCAAAGCACTCAAACCACAACTACAAAGGAGTCTATTAATGTAATTCAAGTTTCAGTGAGCTACGCAGAGAATTTTTTTTCTTTTTAAACATAAGCCTTACAATTACCTGCTAAAGTGGGCCAGAAATAGAAAACAGGTATATTAAGTTCATATTGAAAAAATAACCAGCCTTACAGAAGATTTCATTGAGCAGAAATAAACACGTATTAATACTGCATTCCAGTAGTCTCCTATCCTTCCTCAAATGGGGTCCATCACCAATCAGTCCATCTGACCTTCACTTCAAGCCTTCTTAGAATAAAGTTGAATAAGGAAGAAAAAGAGAGGCAATCTTACACACAGATTATTCAGGTTGCTATGGTTAAAATATCACGCAAGCAATTAAAATGTTTTATTAATAAGACAATTGATGACCCTATTACTCTGGAGTATGAGAACTTTCAAAGACTTGCAGTTAATTACAAAGCTTATATCTGTTATTAAATTGAAACAAATCAGTTTCATATGACATATCTTAAATAAGCAATAATAAAGTAAGTCTACAAGCTGCACAGTGACAGAAAGATCCAGAAGGTTAATATGTCAATATACTAAAGCCTAAAGTGACTGATCCAGAAGGAATCACATACAGAGGATTTACTATTAAAAGGCCTCAGTTTCCTGAAAGGGGCTTTTTCATTTCCAGATTCCTTCAGCTTCATCTGATTTTAATAACTACATAACACAAAATTATTAAAATGGATCATATAGGATAACTGAGCCCCACGACATCCAAATATAAATGTTACCACACTTCTGATTAGGCACTGCTTAGGGTATGCTACCAATAAGTCTTAACTGTCTGTTAGGTTTGCATTCATTAAGCCTCATAAAAAAACCTCCAGGTAACTTCTAGTCACACATTAAAACCAAAATAACTTTGCCCCTGTTATCCTACTGTATGGTTAGGATAAATCCTATGTAACACCAAGGGAGTTTCCAGTGCTCTGCAGCGAGAGGAACAGATCCTAAGAAGCAAACACAGTTACTGAGACATTACCACATGATGGGACAATTAATGATAATATGGAATTCCAATATCACATTTTCCTCAGTCTGTTTCTTCTGGGTGTCATAACATCATCAGCTGGTACTCACATGAAGAACTTAAACGAGATAAAAGGAAAATGCTTAAATTTGCAAGTAATGTCATATGCCAAATAAGTCAGTACCAAATAACAGCTCCCTTCCTGGACATGCGAAGAGATCCGATTAAGAAAAGATGCCCTTCAAATACAGAAGCAGAAAGAGCGGGTCAGATAATGGTCCTCCACTTAAATATCAAATCCCTTCTTAACAGTTAAAACACAATGATTTATTAGAAAAGTGAACTTCTAAATAGAGATATCACTACAAGTGAGAAGTTTTATTTATTCATATGCCACCAGCTTCTCACTCAAGTCTTTAATTACATCTCTAAATGTGCATTAATTATTGGGTCATACAGCTTTTCTGAGACTATACATTAAAGCCACGTGCTCAAGTCATAAGCCAAGAGAAAAAGGTTCAGAAGCCAAATGTTACAAAGCTGCAGCAGCTGCAGTCTTCCTGCAATTCCCAAACTACCTGATGCATTATGGACACCTGCTGTGAGAGAAGCATCCCTACTCTAGGACTGCTACAGATCAAGTTAGACTTAGGTGCCACAGACAAAAACTATCAGCCACTATGTAAATCTTCCCTATGGGGCCAGGTTTGCTTTTGTTTTTGTTTCTGTCTTTTCAGTCATTGCAGCAAGACTGCTACACTTGCTTTGACTTTTTTTTTTTTGTTCTTTTATTGCGCTTCATCTTTATAAAACCACTGCCCCATTCTGGGTAAGTTAAAAAGTACAAGCTATATAAACTAGCTAAACTGCTGCTACTTTTCCTTTCTTATCTTCTAAGAATTATTGAGTTGTTTATCATTCAAAAAGTTGAATGCAAGAGAGAAAGAGCATTCATCAGTACTCAAACCTGGTGTTACTTCCTCCTTCGGGATCTCATGTATCTGATTTCTAAAAACCTCAGCAACTAATGCTGTGGGCTTCTACATTTTCCAGAGGCTCTCCAGAAGTGAGCAAGTGCCTTTCTGAGGTTAGTTCTCCAGACAAACCATCAAAGTGTAGTTTCTGCAAGCTCAGACATAGCCCAGTTCTGCAGACTCAGCGGCTCCTATTAGACACCCAAGCTTCTCAGTTCACTTCAGATAACTTTTTGCGAGATTCAGACTAGGCTATAATTTTTCATTCAAGGAAGCTGACAGTTAAATGTGTGCTATCACTTTTGAAGTAGTTCCTGACACAGCCCTTCAGCTGGTATAAGAAATCTTATAAAAGTACTAACAAATTTTCCAGTTTTCAGTCTCTTCAACATATCACCTTCATCTCAGTGGTTCTTCCAGATGTATATATCTTTAGATTGAAGATTTGTCTTTCCCCCTTTTCTTTCCCTCTGCTTACTGCCTGAACCATAGAATCCATTCCCACACATAACCTTTCCTCTCTCCTTTCTTAAAATGAGGGCTCAGAGACACTGCTTTTATAATACTAGTCATCTTTGTGAAGAACCCTTTGGTCATCAGCTGACTCAAGGTCTCACTAAGAACACAGCTTCCTGCCTTAATTTCAGTTATTTCAATTTATTACATGTAGGTCACTCCAAAAGTAATGCCACTTACCTTCTTCCACGATGTGCAAGTACAAAGAACACAATAACACTTTTTCATATGGCAAATTCTCAGCTACGAAGTAATAGTTTTCAATAAAGTTATCACCACTGGCTGTGCGTTCTTCCCAGCAATGAGCAAAAGTCTTCATGCAGTGCATGTGAAAATGTGCACCAGTGGGGGTGACCCACTGCTGCTGCCACCACTGCTGAAACACAGCATCCACCACTTCACTGTGCTCACATCCACTGCTTGGTCTCCATAAACATTCAGCAAGCGTAAATGAATGTCAACAGGTGCCGCTTTTTCTGCATAGAGGAATTCAGTTCCACATCTCTGCTTCAAACACAGTTTCATGTGTCAGACCGCCCCTCAGCTGCCCTGCTATCTATCACACACAGCAACAAAATATAACGAAATATTGGTGGGAAGGTTCAACCTCTACTACTGCCATGCCACCAACATCTGCCTCTGACTTTGTGAGTCAACATAGTAAAAGAGGAGGCATTACTTTCACAGAGCAGCCCTCACAAATGCTACGAACCACCTGCATTTAGGACCTGATTAATTTGAATAACTGACACTTTTGAAATCAAATAGTATTTATTCCCTCACTGTGCTGAGACTATTTCATGCAACTGAGTAAAACTACCTCCTGGATAAGCCATGTCAGCTGATTTCTCAGGGAGCCGTTTTGTCAGAGTGGCTCTTCATTTTTACATGATAAGCATATTTTGACATAGTTCAAATCTGCATCTTGAGATTGCCTGCCTGCCAATGACGTTGTACATTTTACTACACTTTAAAATTCCACGGGGATCAGCCTTATTAACACATATATTTAGACTGACACGTATTTCTCAGTTTTACAGGAGAAAAGTGATTTTCTCCTGTACAGCTGAAGACATATTTTTCTCAACCACAGTACCAATGGAGAGTGTTAAATAAGGCCGTTCCAGCTTAAAGCAAGCATATATTTTGGAAGAAATCTAGTCCCCCACTGCATGCTTTAAATCTTACATCTAGACACAGGCACAGCCCAAACTCCCAGAAGACCACGGACAGCACTTGTGTAAGGTCACATTGCTGCCTCAGTTCTTCGGCTTAGAGGCTACGACAGAGCATGGCAAAATGCTACAAGTCAGTGGCATGACAGGATCCTGACACCAGAAGAGTAATCTTCTGGTGTATTTAAGCCTACTTTCATGGGGTAATTGGATTGACAACTACCCTTCTTCTCTTCCTCTACAAGCCCATTATAACTTAAGAGACAAGTCTGTACAATGTAATGAAATCTACATTTTTTCCCTCCCTTAAGATTCTCTGTCTGCTGCATTTCTATGAATGCAGACAACCAGATGTTGATGGGTTACNTAATCTTTTTTTTCCCCCACATTAACTATAGGAGGAGCTGAACTTCTTCGAACATCAAGATCAGATAAGGATTTTCTGAGCAATGACCAAATACATCAGCTAAACAGTCAGAAACATTGCAAAACAAAAATTACAAAGATTAAACAAATGAGATAAAAGGATGTATGGAGTTATAATACTTCATTAGTTCTCCCTTGAGAATGACATGTACTTAAAATTTTAAGAAAAATGTTACTCAACATCTGTCGGTCATTAATTTATGCTTGGATTGGCAGGCCGGCAAGGAACTGGCAGCAACTGAACTAATCCCTCAAAAAAATCTTATGTCCAAAAAGTCTGAAGGTTTAAAATTGACCAGCCAGGTCACCTGTGATACAGAAAATCACAGGTTTTCTTTGCCTTAGCATGATAATTAGAGAGATGAAGTACTCATGTACATGAGGTACATCTATGAGTCTCATTGATGACCTCTATCACATAAGATTTTTAGCTGAATTTGGATATTCTAAGCAGAAAGCCTATCCAGCTATTAATTTTCCATTCCCATCTTCATTACAATGATCTAATGCAATGTACATCAAATCACATACAACATGCACAATACCCATATTTTTCCTGAGAAGTTGCACTCTTGTTAACAAAGTTACAGTAACACTTCACATATACAGTCAATGGATGAGTTGCTCATACAGGTAGCAGTCAGTCTACAGGTTGACTTTAAAATATATAGAAATGCATAACTAAAAGAACAGCAGTGTTTTCTACCAATGTACTCAGCTAGCCTCATCCCTACTCAGTGTTAATTACAAGACAGTTCTCATGTTGCGTGAATAAGCCCTTTTTACCACTCAGGACAAGTTGCTCACAGCTGAAGCAACCAGGCCACACTAAGGCCCAGGAGCTGACCCAGCAGTATAGCCTCCAAGCAGCTCGACACCACAAGTGCATGGTACAGCCCCATAAGGGAGGAGTAGCCAATTGTCTGCTTGGGTCTCATGATGCTAATGCACTGGAAAGCAAATAGAGCACCCAAAAAAAAAGTATTTTGAAATGACAGCTTCTTGTCTGCAGGTACTTGATGAAGACATTTAAATTAAAAGCTACACAACACAAGTACCATTCAGAAGTTTCACACGAAAAACATAAAACTTTTAAAATAGAATCTAAACAATTTTTACTTTAAATTCAAACTTCTTGATTTCTTATTTTGAAATCTAAATGCTTTCAAAGAGAAAATATATATGTTTTGTTTCTGAAACTGAAAACCAGGGGAAGTTGCTGAAGCGCACCACTCTAACTGGTGCTTGCATTCTCAGCTGATGGCACACTGCTACACCCAAAATGTCTTCTGTACCTGTCCATCCCAGCAGTACACACCTGTAGATCAACACCAGGCAGCACAAAGGAAAAAAAAATCAGTAGCAGTGGTTCAGTGGCTCTTGTTCTTTCTGAAACCCCTAAGGAAAATAGTTCATGCAAATGTGATGTTGATTTGCAGTGATGCCTGCATACAGATAACATCTCCAATGCACTTCCCATCTTTCCTAAGCATATCGGTATTGCTAAAAGCCTCTCTAGCTCTCACCTACAAGCTTCTGCTTTCTCATACATATATTTGGGACAACATATTAACTCACAAGAGCACACAGACTGTTTTCCTATCTAACATATGCATATAGCATCTGTTGATGCAGGAAGGGGTACATCCCTTGCGTGCCAGTTTTTAACATGCCTATACAGTAGGCTAAACTCCACTGCAAATCCCCGGAGAGAGATGTTTCTCACAGCACACTTCATATTCCCTGGGAGAAGATGTTCAGCTTTACTGCCTTTCTGGGATACCTCAGACAGGGTTGCAGGTACTTGGAGCACCAGCTGGGGTCATCGTGGGCTCCAACAATGGTTCCCAAGTTGCCAGACTCTCTTGTCACCACCAAGCTTTTCCATTCCTCTCTCCCTACTTTGTGACCTGAGCAGGACTCAGGTTGAAAGCCCTGTGGTTCCTGACCCATGCTTGGCATCATCCTGAGCCTCGGGGCAGCCAGAAGATCCCATGAGTGTCTCAGTTAAATAACCAGTACCCACATCTGATGCCTCATACATGTCATGTGCTACATCAGCCCTTAGACAATTGCTTTTCTCAAGGGTGTGAAGCTGAAAAATTTTTGGCAACTGAACAGACTCTGTAAATGCTATTTGGGGTGAGCATCAGCTGGCAACCACTTGATTCAGTTCTTCGCTATGAAGAATTTGAGATCTCAAAGGCAAGTTATACAAAGCCTCCAGCATAAAGCATTGCTGAGCTCCCTTCTACACTCTGGATATGTGCCAGCTAAAATGGTGACTGAATCCGTCAGTTTCCAGTCTCTGTGGTTCAGAAACCCCATCCAAAAATGAGACGCTTTCTACCTTAACAAGAATGCCAACATTTGCTCAGAGTAAACACCACAACAAGCTCAGCACTTTAAGCCACTTACACAAATTTGGACAGACAAAACTTTTGTTATCTACAGGGTCAACTGGATTTCACTGATAAACTTTATTTCTGATCTCTGCACATAGATTGGAAAAAACTGAGGCATCACAGATGATTTATGGAGACAAATGCATGAGAGCAATGTCTATTTTCATGAGCAGAGACTTTATTTCTCTCCTTTGGCTTTTCATGAAGTACTTGCATGGAACACGCAGCAGTATTCTGTTCAAGTGGTTAACACAGCATGAAGGGAAACCTGTACTTGTCACGACATTTCAGGTCCTGCATGGCACAAACACATGTATGGGTAGCACTGCTTTTGGATACTGAAAGCACAGCAATGCAGATGCCGTAAAAAAATCAAGTGACTGGAAATTTGAATTCCTGTAAACTATTCTTTATGTAAATAACTATCCATTACTTTCTTGTGCAGGTCAGAATCGGTTCTTTTCTGTTTCACAGTATCACACTTTTTTGCTAACAATATACTGAAAGAAAGCTTCAGAACAAAGTTTCTTTTGAGACAAAACTTGGGAAGCATTTGGGGACTCCTGTAAGTCTTTTATTGTTCATCTGTCATGGTTCAATTTTGCACCCAGTATAAGCAAAACCATCCCTGAATGTAAATAAAACACTGAATATCATATACTAGCTTGCTAGGTTTGTCCAGGTCAGTGTCTTTTCCGTATAAGTCACCATTACCACATGAGTCTCAGTAAAGCTTACAAAAGTCTTATGCAGACTTATATAAAATCCAAATTCCCATGAGAGAATATTCCTCAGAATATCACCATGGCTTTTGTACTGAAGTATGAGAATTTAAATTCTTTATAATTTCTTAATCCTATCAAATATAGTTGTGGATTATCTAATTATCCGTACAAGAGTCTAATCCTTAAAAATATAAAAAAAAACAACTACTATTACTAAGCTTCTGAGCTTTCAACATGTTAATTTGGTGAATTAAATAAATTCTTGCTGGTTTTAAGCCTTGACTCTGCATCCTCTGAAGATGCAGTAACAAAATCTCACTTGCTTTCTCATTACCCATCTTCCAATTATGAATCCTTTCTGCACCATACTTCCAAGGTTCTACGCTTCTCTACAACATTAATCGACATTCAGTTCTCTGAACACCTAAATCTGTTTCCCACATATCTTCAACAATTATGCTCATACAGAAAGTAAAAGGGAAAAAGGAAGCAGTCATAACAAGTTTATACTGACCTTCCTCCAGTGACACACATTCCTCTTTTCACAAACTGCAGTTGTATAATTCATTATTCTCCATGAGTTAAACAGCATAAGACTCAGCACTGCCTTACACCTACTACTTACTGCAGTACCCACCCATTTACCTATAGCAGTACTGTCTAAAGAATGATAAATCTATGTCTTAGAACCAACATTTTTCTCTTTGACATTGACACTGTGAAATCATGTGTTTATTTGGGTACTGTATCGGAAAGTTGCACTGTGATTTCAGTAAAAGCCACAAGCTTTCTAGTAATACCTAAGAGGCACTGCAGCACTCCTATTTTAATGGAATCTCATTCTCAGTATTGCAGTAAAGTATCTCAGAGCAGTTCCTGGAAAAGGTAACAAACAAAAGAATAATGAGACAGTTACAAAGCTCCTTCTGCTTCTTTAAACTTTTAGTAGTGCCAAATCATGCCACCTCCAAAAGAGCAGAAAGGCAGAACCAATATAAAACCACAATATAAATCCATATAAGGGCTTTGCATTTCATCCATACTGAGCAGCTTACAGCCACATCAGCTTCTGGAATGTAAGCTAGGTCATTCTGAAGTCACTTGGGTTTTGCTGTACTACAGTGCACTAAGCAGTGCAGGCAAGCTCACAAGTGGCACACATTTCACATCTGCAAAGTAGGGCAGGAGGTCTGACATCCTGGTTAAGTCTCACGTGTTTCTGACACAGAGCTGATACAGTGCTTACGTCTGTGTCAGTTCCTTTCTTCATACACAAATCTTGCAAAATGTGATGAAATTCAAGGTTCAACAGAGCCTCAGAAATCACCCGACAAATCTGTCTTATGTCCTAGGAAAATTTTATCACAAAAAATGAATGATTCAGTCTTGAAGTAGATCCAGCTTGCTATTTCTCTGGCTGTAGAATTCATGGGCAGAGAGCATAGGTTAAAAATGCCCTAGGGATATTTCATACTTCTATACAAAATTCTGTACAGAACTTTTCAGCAAGGCTTTCAACCCCTTATTCAGCTAAGATGGAAGGGGAGGTTATTTCCCCTGGCAATACAAGCCTCCCCTTTTAAGCACTTCAAAGCAGGATTTAATACTTAAAGCTGGAAATGAGGGTCCTTTCTCATGGCTGAAGCAAGAGCATGCTGCGTACTGCTTGCTGTTACAATCAGAAGCCTCATGACTCATCTCTTATACCCTCATAAGACACTTCAAATGGAAATGCACTTTCAGAACATGCAAATATCCCTTTTACAGGGCAAATGATTTATTAAACCATCATGAACTTTTACAGTGCTATTACTGGTTTTAGAGGAGGTTTTATGTTTCAGTTGGATCCTGACTCCACTGAACTTTCTGCAAGATTTGTTGTAGTTCAGCAAAGCACACAGATGTGTATGTCCCATAGCTCAGTATTTTACTCCAATACATTAACGAAGAATATCAACCACTAAAATCACAGTTAAGAATGAACTTCCAAGAAATTTAAAAGCCATTTTTGAACCAAAGAACAAAATCATGGTCTTCATTTTTCAGAGTTTTCATTTTACTGCCTCAGTATCCATATCAAACGCAATCATTGGGTTTACATACAATGGCAAATAAAGCAGCTGGCCTTGGAAATCAAGCCCTGCCCCAGCATCGAGCTCCTACCCTCGAAGAGGAGCACCTAAGAGTTTGCACTGAGGACTTTGTTGCTTGATCTACGAATTATATCCTGGACAGAAGTATTCACTTACCCCTGACAAAACACTTTTCTGTTTACATCATCTTATGGATATAATGTAGAAATGAGGAAGCATTTACTACAACTAGCATACTAGCTTTGCATCTCATGTATACTGCTTTACTGATATCACCAGGTATAAAAACAGAGATAACCTGGTAATCAAGAAAAAATTATCTTAAAAAAAAAATTAAAGTAAAATAAAAGAGTGGACTGTTGTTTTCCAGTTCATCAGGTGCCACTGCTTCATAAATTCTGATTCTCAAAGGTATCAAAAAAGTTAATTCACATCACAGAAGACTTTCTGCTCTCCTAGCCCAAAACTCTACAACCAAGACTTACAAGAAAAAAAACCAATACAATTTGTACTGGACAGTAGCAGTATAGAAAGGGACTGTAACACTATTTTTCTTAATGAACACAAATACTCATTAAGAAGTACATATACAAAGTTCAGAATCCATCTTACATAAAACAGATGAAACTCTTCCTGTAGTTAAGGCATGAAATTACCAAAAAATAAACCAGTAAATAAACAACTGCTGCACCTTAGATCCTATAACCAGTGAAGACAAAGCTGTACACAGAAAAAAAGCCCAACTGAACATAGAAAGGTCTCAACTAAAAGGGAGTAAGGAGCCACCAACTCAGTACTGCTCTCCACTTTCCTCCCACCAGCCTTATTTTCTGTTTAAATAAATGCTGGTAAGCAGTTCATACTTAAAGGCTTGAGGAAATAAAGCTCACTGTGACCTTATTCTCCGTAGCCTCACAGAAGCTCCAGTAGTTTCATAAGTTGCAGCAGGCTTCCGAGCCATTTCAATCAGTAGCCCACAAAAGAATATTTTTCGTAAAAGCTGGCAAATTTTAAATCCTTTTTATTTTTACTCTCTTGAATTGTATAACAGCTTGAGTTGGAAGGGACCTCAAGGATCAAGTTCCAACATTTCTGTCACAGGCAGGGCTGCCAGCTGCTAGATCAGCTACTAGATCAGATCACTCAAAGCCCCCATCGAACCTGGCCTTGAGCACCTCCAGGGACAGGGCATCCACAACTTCTCTGGGTGTCTTGTTCCAGTACCTCAACACCCCCCCAGAAAATCAACACCCCCTCAGAAAAAAAAAAAATTCCCCTACATCCAGTCTAAATCTCCCTTCCTTAAGTTGAAAACCATTTCCTCTTGTTCCATCACTATCTATCTGTGTAAAAAGTTGCTTTTCCTCCTGTTTATAATCTCCCTTTAAATTCTGAAGGGCTGCAATGAGGTCTCCCTACAGCCTTCTCTTTTCCAGGCTGAACGAGCCCAGTTCCTTCAGTCTGTCTTCATAGGAGAGGTACTTCAGCCCCTGGAGCATCTTTGCAGCCCTCCTCTGGACCCTCTCCAAAAGCTCCACATAATTCCTGTGCTGAGGACCCCAGAGTTGAATGCAGTACTCCAGATGGGGCCTCACGATGGCAGAGTAGGGGGGGACGATCACCTCCATCTCCCTGCTGGCCACCTCTCTTCTGATGGAACCCAGAATACCGCTGGCCTTCCAGGCTGCAAGTGCATGCTGCTAGCTCATTTTAGGTTTTTCATCAACCAGGACCCCAAAGTCCTTCTCAGCAGGGCTGGTATCAAGGATTTCTTCTCCTAGTCCATACATATATATGGGATTACCCCCACACAAGTGCAAAACCTTGTACTTTGCTTTGTAGAACCTCATTAGGTTCACAAGGGCCCATCTTTTGAGGTTATCAAGGTCCCTCTGGATGTCATCCCTTCCTTCTGCTCTATCAATCACACCGCTCAACTTGATGCCATCAGAAAGTGCCGAGTCTGAGATAACACAGACCTTTTTTTCCAACATGGATTTTGTGGTAATGAGCTCCGCAGTTTAAAAGTGCATTCCATATAAAACTACTTTTGTTCATTTTAAATTTTTTCCTGTTTCTCTTGAACACCTCTTAGCCCCTAAGCTAAAAAAAAATATAAAGAAATAAAAAAAATAAAACTCAACAAAACCACAACAGGTATTTCTATTTCCCTACTCATATTTCTGTCCTATTCATGATTTAATATACTATTATCATATCTTTTCATACAGCAATCCTAATCTACTGTGTTTCTCCTCCCTTACAGGCTGTTCCATAGCTCTACCCATTCTTCTTGTCCTTCTCTGCAATTTTATCAGTTTTTCTGTGACCTTTGCGAGGCAGGGTCATCAAATCTGCACAATTGGAGATGCAGATATACACTTGAAAAATGCTGTCTTCTGTTTTGCTCCCAGTTCCTTTCCTTAGAACCCCAAGGATTTATTTGCTGTTTCTTATGCCACTAAGTATTCAACCAGTGTTTTCAAAGAAATACCCACGACATCTCCAAGTTCTCTTTCCTGAGTGGTAATAGCAGTTCTGGAATTTATTACTGCACACAGATGCATATATATTCTGTGCTGAAACACATACACAGTATATCGCAGCAGCAGCCTGACAGTCTCACAATGCTAAGAAAATAAAATGCCCAGAAAAGAATAATCTGTCATTCCAGATCAAGATAGCAACTAAACTGTACAGCACTATGTCCAGTTTCCCAAAATGATGATTACCTGTAAAAGTACGCATAGGGAACTCCTTTTTGGTTTTGACAGCCTAAAATCACAAGGATGCACATTTACTGATTTGGCCAGCATTCAAAAAGCAGCCACCCAACACCACAGGTATGCCCTCACCAGTTAACAGGCAAGCTGACAAGAAACAGCCTGCCCAACACACAGTGCAGGTGATGCAGGTGGTTCGTCACATAGCAGATATCTCTCAGCTCAACAGAAACTGCACCTGAGCTCAAAGAGGTAAATAAACTGTTTTGACAGCTATATGAAGCCGACAGCGTGTAGGTATTGCAGGGCTAATTTCCAGCCTGAACCAGTGTACTCCGAAATCACTGGCAGTCTCTGCAAGTAGCACAAGATTTTGAGCTTCAGGTACTTTCAGGGCGTCATAAGAAAAGCAGGGCAAAGCTTATCAGTCAGACAAAGCTCCCATGGTCAGCACAGGGCAGGTAAATAGCACGTCCCCATGCTGACAGAAGGCTTCTGCATCCAGCCAGCAGAAATATTTTCTGTTACCTTCATATCTTTAACAAACACCTCTGAACCCAGGAGGGCAGAAACAACACACACAACAGCATAACTATGCCTGATAAAACAGCCAATGGATACACCACAGAGAGCAGGATGAATGTATTTTTTAGGTACATGAGAAGAAAAAGTGTATTCTGGAGAAGTGCAAGACCACAAAAATTCTTTTAAACTCTAATAACTACAGACAAATACAACTGTGTTCCTTTAAAGAAAATAAAAATAAATCTGAGCTACATTTAAATTTATCTTCTTCAGAAAACACACTGAATACCTTTACCTGTCACAGTGAAATCAAACAGCACATTATGAGGCACCGAAACTTATTTCCTTGCCAGGTTTTTCTATTTCTGTTTTCTGATAGTCTAGGTGTTTTTTCATTTGCACTCAATTGAGCACTGCTACATCCCCAGCTCCTTTGTACCGACCTGCTCATCTGCTGCAAAATCTTTTTTGTTTTCCAGTCAGTGATTCCATCTCCAAGCATCTATCATCCTGTTTTGCTACTTTATTCAATTTTACAAACTTGCCACTGCAAATTATTTGCACAAATGGAGAGTGATTTCTCTTTACATTAGCTCTCCCCTCCATAGCAGATATGCTCCAACAGCGCACTTGGCACCGTTGGGGCAAACAGTGGAAGGCCACAGCACAGCAGCAAACAGGAACTAATGAACTTGAGTGCTCATGGAGAACTGCACACTGACAAAAGTAATACTCATTTTACAAGCCACGGGAGACCAAGAAAGCTTACCACAGTCCTAACCATTCCAGAAAAATGTTTCCTTAACATATTTTATAACCTGTACTTACAGCATAAATCTCCCATTCTTTACAGTTAATTTAAATGAGAGAAGAGAGTAAAGTGGGATGTTCCACGTTACCTGAAATGAATGAAAAATACCACTGCAGCAGGAAACTACAGAGCTCATTTTAAACACCAGCAAGCTGTACAATTCTAACAGGACCTAAACTATAGGCCACATACAATCTTGTTATTTTCTATTTCTGTTCATCAACTGAAGCATCCTTACTTAACTTAAGGCCATTACATACTCTCTAATTCAGAACGTGTCAGGAAGTTAAATTAATCCTCAAAACAAATACCATCAGAAAGTCTGGTGCTCTGAACAGCTAGTGGAAAAATGTTTTAGAGTCAAGAACGTGAAGTTTCAGGCTTGTTCCATAGGGTTAACTTGCTGCACTTTTCTATATCTGTTTTTTGCATCTTGTGCACTTTTTAAGCAGTGCAAAAATTCATTCTCTAACAAACGTAGCTGAAGGCCTGGCACATACTTATCATCTCCAGCCAACCTTTCAATGTTGTTTACTGCTCTTGGTTCCAGGAGCTTAAAATACTTCCTGAAATACTGCATTTGTTTCAGAACTGTGAACTGCTCTACGCTCAAAGCCCAGGAAGGAAGGCCAAACCATGTCTCTGAGCAGCATGGGCTGTCTGTTCTTCCTCATTAAAATAGCATCTTGAGAGCATTTAGCTGAACTTGTGTTGTGTCAGGTGAATTCATAGCAAAAGAACTGATGATGTCCTCTCTACTTAGTTCAGCACTATTTCAAAACAAAATGATGGCAAACAAGAAGAAAAAGCCTTTGATCTTTCAGGAGTTTCACATGTCAGTGACATCTTGTCCACAACAGGGTGAAGATCTAGTAAAGCACAGGTGACATGCTGCACATACATACAGCCTATGCACTGCTTGGAGGGGCTGCAGGCAGCCAGGCTGAAGGATGACTCCCACATGGCCATCTGCAGCTGTGCGGTGCATCATTAACAATGATGTTTTCCAGTGGAGGTCCACGACACTGAAAACTCCTCACACTGTAGTACAGCAAATTGGTTCATGCAGCCACCTTTCCTGGAAGGTTCAATAGGGCCCCGCAAAAGCTTGTGGGCAGTCAACCACCAGTTTCTTTCAAGTTGAAAGAAATTATGGGAAAGGGACAGCTACAACTGTAGAACAACTTCAAAACTCATTTAGGTTAGAGAATCATTAATTTTAGTATCCTGAATACAATTTCTTTAATGTATTTTTATGGAAATATATACCATGAATAATTCAATAATAACGAATTTAAAAATGCAAAAAACCTAAAATATACTTTTCCACTCTGAATCAAGTGACAGCCTCTTAAAACAAGAGAAATGAGTGTCAAGTCATCCTTGTAGCTCTTGATTGAACACTGAGAATTGCTCAGATCTCTTACAGAGCACATACAACTGAGCAGCACTGCTTTCCAAGGGAGATTAAGTAATGCTGTGGCACTAGCAGTGTTTCTCAACGCACTTCTCCCATAACTGCCATGAACCTTTAGTGCTCATGTTTAGAAGTCAAAGACAACAATGACCCACCATGTTTACTAAATTACAGCTCCCCAAAAATGCACTCCTCTATTATGCAAGTACAATACATATCCTGCATACCTAGAAACATGAGCTCACAGCACTTCATACAACTGCTGAACAAAAATGCCTTCTGCAACATCAGTAAGACACAGCTAAACATCACTCCAAGCTCCAAGCCCTTAGAGTTGGAATAGTTATAGAAGTTTACTCATCATTTATCTGAAAACAACTTGTTTGTAGATGATGAAATTTCAGATATTATATAGAATAATAAGAACCATATAGTAAGAAGTTAACTAATTCTAAGAAAATTTCAAGTTCTATGTTTCCCTTTCATCAAATCCAATTTATTTCTTTTATCTTGCTGATATCAAGTATGTTGAGTAGCAGAACTTGCTATCAGGCACACAAATAATCTCACTGACATCAAAGATGGAACTCCATTAAGGTGAGCACAAAACACAAGGTTATAGCCAACTCTCACATTTTTCAACAGTTGGTTATTGTTTATTCCTTAATGATTCCTCTCTTTACTTGCTGTTATATTAAAAAATTATTCATGTTCCATGAAAAATGGGTTGCATGTACACCCTCAAGGTGAAAATGCTAAGCAGGGAGTAATGCACAGATAGCCACCTCAACAGTGAAAGTTCATATTCTTCCACAGTTCCTCAGGATTTATGTCCATCTGAACTTCAAATACAGATTAGCTTTGTCTTTCAGTAACATTTGCACCCATTAATCAGAGACAAAATATGTAAGTGGGAAAAGCACCGAATTCATTTTGTCCACAATCAATGTGAAAAGAAATTCTAGTCTATATGATGATCAAAGACAGTCAAAACCTGAGATAAAAAGTTGCATATTCTCAGAACACAGTCACAACTCTGCTGGTTTGCATATACTAATTAGGATGCAGCCCAGGAAAAGGTCAACTTGAGAAAATATAAAGAGAATTAATACATGCTGACCTTGCCATTTTCTTTGATTTGATTACATGCTACAAGAAGACGTAATATACTACATTTCATTCATATTTATCAAACATTCCTGGAAAGAAAAAAAAAATAAAAAAAAATCCCAGGATGAATTTATTCAGAGAAAACAAAAACTGATCTGTATGTTAAAAAAAAAAAAAGTACGCTGAATTTTTTTTTCCCTTAAGTTTTACTTTTGTTTCCTGCTCAATATATTTATTAGTGCCATTCAACCATATCAGTGCTGTTCAACAGAGTCCCAGTGGCTTCTGTGGTGTCTACTGTGATTTCAGGTCCTGAGGAAACTGTGATGTGACTCCCAGACAAGAGCAGGCCACCCCAAAACACGGTAGGATAAGAAACATTTCACCACTGGCTCTGTCATGGCCAGATACTGATTTACAGGTGAACCGTCTATCTTACACTTCAGAGTCCCTATCAGAAAGAACTTCATCAAACTGAAATACCAAAATGATGACCTAAGTCTTTTTGCATATATTTCACCAGCGCTCACATTTCTTCATCATACGTAAGTTTTGTGGTGACAACCCATTTTAGGAGACTTCAAAAATAAGTAAGCTTTGCAGACAGAATTTTGCCTTCAAAATCGCTCATTCATTCCTCAGGCTCTTGCAAACCATAATCTGCTAAGTGATAAAGCTTGTAAGAGCTGTCAGGCAAAGCCTTTGGACAGTACAAGCACACCTCTCCTTGGAGCCGCGTGCCGGCGGTGCTAACCAGCATCTCTCTCACACTGGGGAGCACAGTTTACAATGGGAACACACTCCCTGAAAAGGTCTACACAGCTAACAACTGCAGTACTGCAATGTATAACATCCAAGCGCTGCCTCGCTCATGCCAGAATATCAGCAGCTACTGAACTGGATGAATAACAATAGAAAATGGAAAAGGATGCTTCTGAAAACATCCGTTTCCTCAAGAAAGACATCACCGTCTTTTTGAAATTTCTTGAAAAAAATAAAATTGTTAGAGATTATGATATGCATATATGTTTTATCAGTAACAGGAAAAGGCAGTACCAGCAGTGGCATTAAGGAGCTAGGGATTTTATTAAAATATTTTTTGCTTTACTTTATGCATTATTTCACTATCCAAATAGCATGAAGTAAAAGCCAAACACAAAACAATGATTTACATTCTAAATCAGGGGCTCATTTACAATCCTTTTATGACCAGTGCTGAATTCCTAGGCTTCCATGTAACTATCAGCTTCTGCCCCTAGCAGTTCTCTATTGCAATGACTACACCTCCATGCAATCACTTTTTTTTCTTGCCAGTCAACATAGGGATTCTTTTCTGATTTGTGGGTCTTGGCAATTTTCTTGGTTTGTGGGGTGTTCTTGGTTCTGTTTTCTGGTTGTTGTTGAGTTCGCTTGTTTTTTTTTNTTTGTTTTCTTTTTTTTTTTTTTTTTTTTTTTTGGTTGGGGGTGGGGAGGTGTAGGGAATGTTATTTGATAGGCTTTTTGGTTTTACTGCTTTGGAAGACAACTAACTGCTTTTAGACCTAACATAGAAAAGCTGCGAAGAAAGTCTCTTCTAATTTTCAATTAATTTAGTTAATTAGAAGAGAAAAAAAAAAAATCTAGTTCTTACATTTTACTGTAAGCATCTGAATTTTCTGTAATGTTTTATTCTTCCTTCCAGCCAGGATTCAGATCATGCTTTTCAACATTTATCTTCTGCTCCTATTTTCCACCCATTTTTCTATAATTTTCAGCAGTCCTTTGTGTTAACTATTTTTCTCTGCATTGGAGCTATCATGGTTCAGTACCTCCACATATTACAGTTCATATTCTTTATTTTCTACGTTATTAGCAAACATATTAAACACTAGAACACATATAGCATTATCCCCTGGTTAGGAATTTCCCAGAGCTCCAGCCACATCCATTTAGCATTATTCTTTGTTTACAGTTGCACAGCCAGCTCTTAGATCATATGGCAGCATCTCCGTCACAATCAATTTGAATCAATTTTCCAAGTAAGATTTCTTGAAACAATAACAAATGCTTTATTAAAATCAAAATATATGACATTCACTGCATTCCCGTTATTCACCAAATTTGCAATTCTATCAGAAAGGTAATCAGGTTTGATATGCTTTTCATGCCATACTTGTAACTCTCACATTTTCTAGCCAAAACATATTCATCCCTCTCTACTTTTAAAATGCAGAATCACTGTACTACATGCAGAGCTGAAGAGAAATAGTTTTTGGTCCCAGAGGTAAAGCAAACTCATTTAAATCTCATCTCTAACATAAGAGAGCCGACCTCTCATTGTGATCCAGCACATACACAAATAAATACAGAAAGATTAACCCACCTTTGATACAATCTGTATTACATCACATAGCTCCAAAATCCAAAATGCAGAGCTGTAAGCAACCAACTTCAATAATCACTTGCTCTGCATCCTCTGGATGCAACTGGGTGTTTTAATGAACATCCTCGTCCATTTTTTCTCCCAAACCCAGATACTACAGTTGCTTCTGAGGTCAGGCTGTAAAAGCAAGACTAATCATAGATGTTTTCATCTGCTGGCCTCTCTCATTCTTGGCTCCAAAATGCATATTAGGATGGCTTGGGAATCACCCTCATTCAGCTTGCACCTGGAGGCTCCTTCTTTGATTCAGATTTCAAATATACTCCATACACACTTACCTTTCAGCATGTATTCTACACTGCAAAACTGACAGGCTACAATCACTGGACAAAGGTATGGACTGGCTGCTGCCATGCAGGACTTTGTTCCATGCATACCCCACTGGTCAATTATATCAGCATAGAGCATCCTACTTTCAAAGTATACAGTAGAACTTTCAACGTTTGTATAGAAAATACAAGCCAACACTAGCTGCTTCTAAAAAACAACCAACTTTCTGGGTAGGTGGAATAAACTGGGCCTAAAAGTCTCATTAAATGAGACAGATTCCCATGGAGATGGACAAGCAGATTGCTAGGCATAGATTGCTGTTTTTTCATGCTGTAGTTTTAAATAAAAATAAATTAGCTAAGTGATCAGTGAGAATACAGCTCCCACTGAAGCACTCTGGCCACTCTTTTCGTGATCACTGTATTCAACATCCTTACCAAGAGGATCACTCAGACCCACTAATGGGGCACACCTCCCTTGCAAGAATGAAAAACTCAGGCTAAGTTGTGCAAAGTCCATCACAATGTACCAGCTGCTGCTCCCTGCAGTAGAATCAGTGTAAGTATAGGACAGTATAGTGTAGGAAAACAACCAGAATAGCCTTTAGTTTAAACATTCCTTCTAAGCTCTAGAAAATGAACCTTGCTTGATCACAACACAATCACACACAGATAATAACTTTCTATAGCATTTTCTTTTGCTAGCACTGCTGTGAAGTTGAGTGACAATTTTTCCTGTAATGCTGCTAGGAAGGAATCGCCCTCGCTGAATGACAAATACCAGTAGCACTCCATGGAAAGCGGAAGGGAGCAGCCCCTTGTAGCTGCACACCCTGCTAGCACAGCCAGGGACAGGGCACTGCACGGTGACTTTGTCTCACACTGCAAGCATCACTGCTCTTCCTTAATCTAATTACTTCTTCCGAGACAGCACACTTCAATTGGCTCTAGTGTTCATGCAGTCAGATAGCCTTCCATGTGAGCACAGGTCCAAATCGTGATGTCAGACTTCTCAGTTCCTCGCAGATGGACTGAGTCTGACATCACTGATAGGGATTTCCTCTGACAGTGCCTACAAAACACACGTTGCCCTCAGTACTGCTCACAAGCCATGGCACAGCATAGGTCAGCTTGATCCTGTTATCTGAAAGGGGCTTTAACTGACTGCTCCAAAATAAACACACAAGCACTTTCTAAAATAAAAACATGCCAATCTGTCTCAAGGTTGCAATTCTATTTCTCTTGCTTTTAAGGGTATCATCAGTGTGTATTTTAAGTCATCTAAGTACAAAAGATTAAGAAAAAAACCAATAAAATGAATTTCACGTGCTTGGCATTGGTATCAGGGTTGAACAGAGGTAAAACTAGGAGCAGAAAAGTCTTAGTAAACACACTGCTTGACAAGGAAAAACATTTACAAGTGATACCCTGGCCGTATGCAGCAAGATTAGTAATACTACAATTAACTTATATTGAATACTGTTCAAATCAGAATGAGAATCCCGATTAAATGTAAATACTAAGCAATTATTTTTAAAAGGCTTTAGCTCTCAACTCCAAATAAAAGTCTTTTTTAATTCTCATTTTTGTTGAGGTACCTCCTTTAATCCTCAGATCAGTAGAGAATGAACTACAGAAAAAACATTTCATGTTTTACATCTGTTGTTCACACAAAGCACACAAGATGTAGCGAGCAGGATTGGCACGGGAACAATGCATCCTGCCAAAGTCAGACTAGACTGTAAATACAGATCAGTGGCTTTTGTAGTTCAAGAGTAACTGCATGGTTTGCACATTAGCTCTCTGCTGGGGCATTTGGTTTATGTACACAAGCTGGAGGACCGCAATGTGCCAGTGTCAGGTACAGCTTGGTTTGGCACTCCAGAGATACCTGTCAGTGGGCCTCCGAGCCCTCAGCTGCCCAGCTCTTGCTGCCACAGTAGGGTCTTGCATGCAACTGCTTCCCTGCCCTTACTTCAGTACGTCTCATCCTGTTTTAGTCCTGGATACTGGAACTGACAAAATTTCAGTCACTCAGCTATTCAGTAACACGGATACTCTTCGCATTAAACTAGACTTCAAACAAGTAAGTTCTAGGGACTAAATCCACTTTCAAATGTAGCCACTGAGTCTTCACCCCTGCGCCTCTGGTTGGGGTATATGTCCATTCATTGCATTGCAAACAAAATGAAGTACATTTTGCTTTGTTATCTCAGCTTTGATTTCAGCATCAAAGGTTATACCAATAACATCACTTCAGAATCTAACACTTCTGAAAATCTTCCCCATTCCACTCTGTAACGCCACTGTATACCATAATATTTGTTTTATGCATATTAAATCTGAGGTGCTGGTGCTAACAGAAAGCTGTTATCCACAGAAATAACTTAGAAGTGTACTCTGCTAATACAAACAAGTTCCTCAAGTGAAAAGAGACCATACAACAGCATTTAATACTGTGCATGGGAACTGAAGTATCAATACAAACATGAGGAGAAAGAACACATGCATTGCTGAAGGTAAGAAGCAGATTCCTATCCTGACCAAAACACAAAAAGAGGAAGCAGCCATCACTGTGCCTGGGCTCAGTGGACTGATGTGGTTTCCTTCTGTGTATGTTCTCCCACTAACACACCCTGATCGGTCCATGTGCAGTGCCACAGTTATCACTACAAGCAAAGCCAATAACACCACAGGAAATAATTCCCTCTAGATGACAAAAGCAAGAAGCGAGAGCAGTCTGTAGAATAAGATGGACTCTAACACAAGGTTTGGGAATTCTTTCAATCAGGAGTGGTTTTTCCATTGTGCTTAAATTTCTTTCAGGCAGAGCTCCACATGGGGTAACCTCACACTGCTGTCCAAGATAGAAATGACATATGGCCATAGAGTCATGCCTTATGACAATTTGGCAGCCTCCAACCCTTGTTTCTAATCTTAGAAAAATGGAAGCCATTTTCCTAAGTAGTAGTGACACTTGGGATTCTAACTAATATTGAAGTGCCTTTCTCCTTTTCCTGTCAGTCTTCTTAGATGTGTAACACACAGCATCTCTGTCATTAGTTGTCACTGTGTGGGAAGCAAGATATTCTTGTTTTCATTCCTCCCACTGAACAAATCAGAAGAGGGTGAGCCCAGCTTAAATACTGTAGCTAGATGATCTGTTCTAAATGCACTCATTTAAGAAGTCCTAAATTCTACAGTATTTATTTTCTTTTATCCTGTTAAACTAAGGAAAACAGAGACTAGCTAAAAGATCTATAATCCCATTTGTTACAAAAAAAAATATTTTAATCCAATTAAAAGTAGTCTAATGAATGAAACCTGCATCTCCTAGGAAAGGATATTTATAGAATGATTAAGATTGGAAAAGACCTCCAAGACTGTCCACTGACCACCAGTACTGCACAATAAACCAAGTTCCTTAGTATAACATCTCCACATTTCTTGAACACCTCCCTGGACAGTGACTACACCACCTCCCTGGACAGCCTGTTCTGATGCCTCACCATTCTTTTGGAGAAGAATAATTTCCTTACATCCAACCTGAACCTGCCCTGGTACAACTTGAGGCCATTCTCTTTCTGTCCAGTCACAGTCACCTGGGAAAAGATCCCCACCTCACTACAACATCTGCTCAGGTAGCTGCAGTGAGCAATAAGGTCTTCCCTGAGCCTCCTCTCCTCCGGACTAAAGAATCCCATTTCCCTCAGCTGCTCCTTATAAAACTCAGGCTCCAGTCCCCTCACCTGCTTCCCACAATAAAGCATGAAAATCACTGCTGCCCTATTTCTACAGTTAGGACAAAATGGCTGGTGTTAAGCCTCATTTTCACCCATGTGCTTTTATCCTTTAGATAATACTGTTTTTCCTGGTACTGCACTGATATGTTTACCCTAAAGTCAGTAGAAGTCCAGTTTCTTCATAAGTGTCCCCCTCATCCTCTATTGTGTCCTTTCATCCTTTCCTTCTAAAAGCTCACCACCTTTTCATCTGGACATATTTATTGCTCCTTGCAAATTCATGTTATATACTGCAATTTTTTCCCCTTTCTCCAAATGTCAGGTTGACACTTGACCCAACTTTCAGCTCTAACTGCCTTTTTACTTCAAGTATTTACAATTTCCTTTTCTGTCTCTGGCATCAAAGCACTGCCTGTCCCTCATTATAAACTGGGCAGCAGCCTCTGGGTGGCTATGTTTTAGCATGTTATCAACAACAACCCTGTGTTTTCCACAGACTCAGTACTAAATTGTTGCATGTATGAAACCCCAATCCATTTTCCTCTCTAGGGCACATAGTTAGAGAATCTCAGAACTCAGGAAACTTTTAGATTAGTTTATGCTTTTAAATCTCGTGCTTTACTTTTCAACCTCCTGTAATAGAATTAGTTCAGTGGGAAGGCATCTTCAAAGGTCATTGAGTCCAACTGCCTGACCACTTCAGGGCTAACGAAAATTTAAAGCCGATTAATAAGAGCATTATTCAAATGCCTTTTGATCACTGACAGGCTTTGGGCACCACCTACCCCTCCAGAAAGCCTATTCTGGTATCTGACCATTCCCATGATAAGGAAATTGTTCCTGATGCCCAGCCAGACCCTCCACTGGCACAGCTTTGTGCCATTCCCTTCCTGCAATTGGTTCTCAGGAACAGAGCCTCGCACCTCCCTCTGCTTTCCTTGCCAGGAGATCTGCAGACAGCAAGAACGTTGCCTCTCAGTCCCTCTTTCTTCTTTTCATCATGGTAGCTTTAACACTATAAGAACTTCCTATTTTTACTAAAGTCAGTCCTATTCACATTAAAGTTGGTCTTCTGTCTTACAACACACCTTCTGCTTCAGGTGAAATTAAGTTCCTTCTAAACTATGGTTGCTTTACACATTACCAAAGAAGTTCAATTCCAATGAGAATTTTTTTCTTTTTTTGCCCAGTATGCTCATCTAGTGGCTGCAGTCATCACTAAGACCCATGAAGCAGAAAAAGACTGGGTCATTCTTGGAGTTTCTCATTCCAATCTTTATCTGTGTAATCAGTATCAGCCTCTACACAAGGCATTTCACATCAGCATTTTTGAGAGGTTTGGTACTTAACAGGTAATGAGCTGAATATAGCTTAAACCAAAATCACCAGGAGTTGGTGAGAAAAACTGAGGAAATTCCAAAACTAGTAGTCTTCTAAGCTAGCTTATATATATGTATAAAAAAAAAAAGCAAAAAAAAAAAAAAAAAAAGAGAGAGAGACTTAGGCATGGCTAGATTTACATTTCCTGCAGAGATACAGCACAGAAAGTTAATACGGCAAAAATAATGGGATTTGGATCAATGCTATGCCCCCCAGCAGAGCAGTTACAAAGTACAAACTTCCTTCATCTCCATCCTGATCAGAGTTTGATGTGAGTTGGACTGAACCAGCTGACACCTCCTTCCTGGCACTCAGCCACCCCTGTGAACAGAGCTGTTGGTCTCATTACAGTTTCTAGTAATATATAATAGACCCATCAATAGATATCAGCATTACAGTGACACACGGGAAGGAAGTCACGAACTGGAAAGCTGTGGCCTTCGAGCAGCTCCTTCTTCCACAGAAGAGTTCCCTTCACATCAAAGTTGGCAAACAGTGCTGGACATGGGTACAGCAACACTGACACTGATAGATTCGATTCTGTTTTGATAGTGATCCAAAATCTCTATCAGCAAATTAAATCATACTAAAGAAATAAATCTACTCTTTTAAGAGGTCACTTTATAATTAATTATACTCCAGCTTTTAAACCATTTTGCAGAGTGCAGCTCTCTGTAATATAATTATCTCACAAACTACATTTTTCGGCAAATCTGCATTGAGAAGTTCAGTCTGGAATGCCAAAAGTGAAAATACTTTAACACGAAGCTCCAGTCGGTGTTTATAACAAGTACTGGAAAAAGCAAGAAATTAAAACTATACAGGCTCGAGACTAAAATTAATGAGACAGTAAACAGTAAGAAATTAACAAGCTGTCAGGTATCTTGTCCAAAAGCAGTGACATAAGCATAAGGTCTCTGTACTGACTGGAACAATACAGGTCTTGTTCAGATGCCTGAATTAACACACTTGGTTTCCCACAGCAGAGATCTGCCATGGCACTCCCACAGACCTCTTTCGCCCAGTTACCCAATAACAGATCCCAGTACAGCCCTTGTGCTCCCAGCACACTCCAGCAGTTCCATGTGACATACCCACCACTGCTAGAGGGCATTGTTCAGCTAATTGGGGGCATTTCCTTTTTCAATGGGCTCTGGGTACAGAGTATGGAGAGGTCTATCCACTCAGAGACCTTGCTCAGGACCAAGCATGCACACAGAGCTGGTGCCAGCGTACCTGGTAAGGTAGTTAAAAACCAAGCAGTAGTCCCATCCACCAAACCACACCTCCAACAGCTAGCCAGGACTTCAGCAAGAGATTAAAGTTAAACCTCTAAAAGAAATCCAACAGTCTTCAAGGGGAATTCTGTTCCACCGTCTTCTAAAAGATCATTCCCTGTTCTGCAGTAACAAGCAAACTGGAAATAATGAGGCTTAAAATAGATTGTTCTGTAAGAAATTATGACATTCCTGATGGTTTTTTGTAAATCAGAAGACCAGGACTCTAAGACTACTAAAACATATTCACTTCATATTGCTACACGATGGTAATTTATAACAGTAAAACAAAATCTCAGACATGAACTTAACTAAGTTAATTTTAAAAAACATATGTTGTAATGAAAACAAACAAAATCACATTTGAATAATCATTAAAATAGATATGGTCAGGGCAAAAATGAAATCATTTTTCCTCCAAATACAAACATCCCCACAACAGATGCTTACCAAAATAGCATATATCTTCCTACCATTTTCAGATGCTGTACAGTTTTGAAAAATCTCAAGGTGATATCCAGGTTTCAGGGTACTATAATCCACACATAACACGTGTAGGTTTCCATACTTTCAAGATGAGAACTCAGAACCATTTCTATGGGAAGTACTGAGCACATTCATACCTAACAATATAAATACCAATAGCACACAGCTTTTAAATGTTGAAGCAGAAGTACAAGGCTACTGTGATTTAAAAAAGATATTTAGAATAACTGAGAGCATCAAATAAATTCCACTGATTCTGAAAAAAAAGGCTACAGTACAGAAGCCATGGTTTCAAAACATAACTTCAGAAAAATACTAACTACAATCTAATTTTATTTTCTGTATTCAAATTTGGTTGAATACATACACTGAGAATTGTCTATTAAAAAGCCCATACAACAATTTTCCAAATACCTCATTTGCAATTTTGCTCCGTCACTGAAAAATTCAAGCACTGCAGCTGTGAATGCTGTTAAATCTGCCTGGTTTTTTGACCATTTGCAGTTGTACAAACGCACAAGAGCTGCTAAATTCTTTCAGTCCGTGTTTCTATTAGATTACAGATACTTCTGCTCAGTTCCCCATCTTGATTCTCATTGCTGGGGCTTCAAGTTATATAACAGGCTGTGATATAACAAATTAACATGTAATAAAAAAGCAGGTGCAACACAGAAGTCTTATCAAAGGTATATAGTGCTGCAGAGGATATTCTCTAGATGCTGTCTATTCTGTCACCATGCATGCATGCATTACACTAGAAGTTTGATAATACACAGCTTAAAAAAAATTCTTTACTAACTGTAACCTCTCCTGCTCCCAAGATCTTTTTAATAAGCCTCTCCCATAGAAACCGATTAAAATTGTATATTTTGATGACAAGAAATAGCCAGAGTGCTCCATATGAAGTGTTAGTAATTATGCATTTTAACAGAACATTTCCTTTGGTTTATTTATTTCTGAATGTCCATAAAAGATCTATAAGCCAGTATATTAAAATATAATAGCATCAACAGGAAATCACGACACAGTATCTGATTTACTGCATGAGAATTCCAGCATAGTAACTAACCAAGAAACCAGCTATGTCAGTGGTATTAAATCATAAATAAATGAAACAATTTGAAATTCACTGAATAGCACAAACATTCACTTTTTACAAAAAGCTGTAACTCTCTCCATTTCAGGCCTCAGGTTTAGAAAAAATAATTCAAAGTTAAACTGAACAAAAATCCTTTGAATTTAGGAGGAGAATAAACCCCTCCATAACGGGACACCTCATATTTCTGGTTAAAGATCTACTAAGTACCATAGTGCCACTTTCGTATAACATAAGACATTACAAAATAGTCTATTACTACATGCTTTTGCAGTCCCTGCTTTGCTTTACAAGGGTAAGTAAAAGCAACTCAGAATGCAAAGAGTCCTTTGTTTCTCTAGGAGAAAAATCCTCCCATGGGCAGATCCCGATGCTCCACAAAATCTCCCTACCTTTGGGCTGAGCAGCAGCAAGCCCAGCACTCCAAAAGGCAGTGGCTTCCTCCCAGAGATGCCCGCACATGCCTTTCAATGCCAAAAAGGAGGACATGGTGTAAGGGAAGACTACGAGGGCACCCGCTCAATGACTGCACAGTCTCCACTTGCACCCAGCTCCTGCAGTTTGCACAGCAGGCAGTGCCAGGCAGTGGCACAGTAAGGGGGTGCAGACTAAAAACTTCACACCAGTGCTCTCCCAAGCCTTGGTAGGAGACTGAATTCAAAGGATGACTGTGTGCTAGCTACAGAGAGTGATAACAAGGAATAACCTAGCCCTTTCTTCCATCTATTATTTCTCAAAGCCTTCTGAAATCAATATCTAAACAGGAGCTATACACATAGGAGAAAGTTACTGAAGCCCAGAGCTGCAATTCCTTATGCAGTACAAAACAACTGTATTCTTCCAGAGGAAGATGTAAACCAATGCAGACACTTCACCTAGAATGGAAGCATCAGAACTAAAAACATCCATGCAGACTGCATCTATTTATTGAATTCTTCTGTGCAAGTAGCTATTGAAAAAGTACAAGGAAAACAAGTTAGCATCAGCAGCCTTCCTCCCCCCACCCCCACCTTCTACTTCATTCCTTAAGCAGGTACAATTTAACAGCTCCCAGTGCTCCAGGTAAACGTCACCCAGAGGGGCATCTTCAGGACACAAAGCATTCCACAGTAGAACAAGCTTCAAATACATACAGTTATACATTAAGCAGAAAAAAATGGAAAATGGGCCATTACAAATACATACAAATTAAAACAAGATTGTAAGACATACTCAGGATTAACTTATCAAATTTCCGTAGTTCAACAACAACTTAAGAATCAGCCTCACAATGGAATTCATTACTAATTATCCTAAAGCTTAAAAGTGCTTAATGTAGCCCAGGTTTCTCAAGCTTCCAGCATTTCATGTGTTGCATAGGCCCATACTCTGCCACAGCCTAATCTAAACAGTCTGCAGAACAGGGACTTATTCCCATTCTCTGGTTCCACCGTAAACTCTTAAGCATCATTAAGTAGGAAGTAGAAAACAACCTTAGCATAATTATACATATGACCCAGGGTTATCTGCAATGGGAAAAATGAAAAATCCTTGCAAATCAAACAAGTTTTTAGATTATGCAGTGGTTAAGCATGTGTGTGGGTAATCATGAGAAATGTCTATCTCACAGTTACTCCACTAACAGTTTTTCAGTCTCCAGCCCCTTTTGTCAGCTTCTCTCACCCTCAGGAACAATCTTTGTTACCTGCTCTGACTTTGTGCCAATTATCTGACAATATCAGAAAAGGACTTTTAAAGATGTTCAACTCATTCACACAAAAAAGTCACTTCTTACCATGGCTTACAGCTCAATGCTTGATCGAAGAGGATTATGAATAATTCTAACCACTCCAAAATTACACACTAATAACTCACGTACATCGCTGACTGACCAACCACGTCTGTCTCCAAAGAGAAGCTCTGCAGCACACTGTTTAAGAGTGGTTAGCTGGTTCTTACAGCAAGAGCAAGCTTGATGACTTCAAAATTAAGAGTAAATTCTATCAGACTCCTGGTAAATCCTTGGACAAAAAAAGCCAAATCATTCAGGTGGTTGGATGTTTTAAACACTCATAAAAATAATAACTTTTTGCCTTTAATCAAAACTAACAGATGTTGAGTGAATTCACTTGCTAACAGTTGATGCTGAATTGCTAAGCTTGGGATCCAATTCACAAAGCAATGGGAGAAATTTGTGGCTTGTTACAAGCTGTTGACCCGGTGTACAAAGACTTCATGCACAGTTATCCACATGATTGTTCCTATTTAATACTTGACTTCTCTTCTGAAACTACTAATGGAGTTGTCAGAGAGGCAAGGTTTGTTCAGCTGTCCTGTAAAAAGCTAAGAAGCAGTATAAATACCTACTGCATTTTTACAGGCCAACGAACAGTTTATCATGAGACTACAATTAGACCAATGTGATTGAATTCAAAGCAAGGACCTAGTGTGGCAAAGGTTCTCTCTCTCATTAGCAGTCTCCTGAAGCAGTTTGTTAGCCAACAGTTTGCTTAGTGCCCTGTTCCTCAAATAGTTTTGTCACCAAGCAGGATATTTCCATCAACATTATGTGAGGCTGAAATAACTCAGTGGGGGAGAAACACAAAAGAAAAGGCCAAAATCAGTGGGCCCTGCAGAACAGGTTACATGCTTATCATGAATAAAATTCATGAACCAATGAATCTTCAAGTTACTGTGAAACCCCAGTATTTGGCAAAGAGCATTCTATTTCACATTTTAACATCCCCTGGCATAAGTCACCGTGCTTTAACTAAACACAGAATGCAAATCTCATCCCTGGGAGATGATGGCTCTCACTGCCTCTTTCCATAAGCCAGTAGGGAAACAAGTCACCAGAGAATGCAGCACAGGGAGCAGGGCAGCCACATGGGTGTGAGGCTGAGCTTCCCGGCCACCACCTCAACAGGCAACTCCCAAAGAGTCCCTGCAGATTTAGTCACTTCAGGCTCCATTCCCTGTGGGCAAGCAGTAAGCCATCCCTCTGTGCTGGTGCCTTCTGGATCAGTAGGCTGCATTTGCTGGCAAGCACAAGACTGCTTACACATATGTAATTGCCTTCAACACCAGGAGAAAAAAATCATAGAACAAAGAATAAAAATTCTTACTTGAATATCTTCCCCACAGTGCAGTTATCTGCAGGACAGCCCCACATCAACCTTGGAAAACAATTGCAGCTCACCTGCATAGTGCAGATAGCAGACAGCTATTTACCCACGTGCTTTTTAAAACTACCCTTAGTATATGGCAACACGTAACAATGACATTTCTGTATAAAGCCATTTCGTCCATTGACCAAACACCTCTCTACCAAGAAACTAAGAAAAACACAGGCACAATAAGAAAGGCAAAATTATGCTGATAGAGAAAAGCATAGTACTTGAAAGTATCGCATCAAGATATTCAATTTATTTTCCTACTCAATCTCCCCTCAAATCTATGAGCTCAGGGAAGTCAAGACACTCTTACAATAAATGATGATACAAGGATGAGAATGGAACAAAAACCAGGGGTTTAGGTCAATACTTTAACCTAGTAATTCTCCAGTTACAATTGCGTCCCCTTAAATTCCAAAGGTAATAAAAAACCACATTCATTCATTCAAAAGCAAACAAAAAAAAACAAATTAAGTTTAATGTGTATGAAGCCAGTCAAAATTCTACCAAGGCTGCTACAGGATGAAAAAAAAAAGAAGCACGGCCACCAAACTGAAGATTTGCACATCTTAGGAATATATCTTCTCTGACAACAACCAGTTCAAATATCATGGTGTAAGTGCATAGTACACAACCTACAGTAATGTGAATCCAGTGTTTCAGTCTCTTCTGCCTTCACAAGCAATTTCTGGGGCCTAAGAAGATTGTACAATAGCAGAAATAGTCCTCAGGAGTCTTTCCTGAGAAAGAAGACTGACAGAAGCATGAAAGGTACAGCTCATCCTACAGCCTGCACCCATGGAAAATGGATAAGCTAACAGAGGGCACACATACATTTTTAAATACTGGAATGTGCATTTACTCTTGGTATTTCTTGGTATTGAAAAATGAAGCAAGGAAAACCCACTCCACAAACACATGCATCTTTAGACAGAATACTACTCAGAAGTAGTATTTTATGCTGTAAGCTACCACACATCTAATTTCCACGTCACTATCAGGAATTTCTTTCTTCCAAGGTACTTTTCAACCAAGATCAAGCACTGCCTGAAGTGCCTCAGCGCATGAAGGTTTTTCTCTGCTCAACATCCCCTTACATCTATCAGGGGAGTCAGTGCCACAAAGTAATTCAGAGTATGACTCCCTGCAGCCATTCCTCAGACCTAGTCAAGACCTCTGTGCTACTCATTCTCCCAGTGAAACATTTAACTGATGCTGGCAGCACCTCCTTGGCTAAGAGCAATACGCAGCACTGCAGGTGTTAAATGGGGAGTGAGGGAAAGACAAGCTCTGCAGGAAGTATCTGTTTCACAAAGGAAAATAAATAATTCCCTTAATCAAAGTAAATACTCACAAGATGTCAGACATCTTTCAACTTACATAGAAGAAACAATGAAAATTTCAATTAGATATTGCACAGAGTTCAAAAGTTGAAGAAATCATGTATTTTAAGATTAACCTTTAGTAAAAAGTAATGGGAATATATTATTAAAGATCCTTAGTGATGAATATCTTCATCTAAACTAACAGGGACTTTTCAGAATTTTGTTCAAAGTGCAACAAGAGGAATATTTCACTTGGGCATCTGCGGTTGTGTGTGCCTTCCTTCTCATTGAGGAAGAATATACCGTTTAAAGAAAATACAGAAGAAAGACTCTATGTTTAGCCAGGCACCTCTGTGAATGCTAAATAAGGGGGAATGCTCTGAAGCTGGTGAAATCCTTGGAATATCCATGCTGGCCATACAGCATACATAACATCAGCCCAATATTAATGAGGCAGAACAACAAGATTGGCATGCTCAAGTATAAGAGCACTAGGCAACAGAACTATTCTTCAGGTCACATTCCTTTTCAAGCCAAAAATCAGCAAAAATTGAATCTCTAAAGATATTAGTTTCTTTGTTTCATGGCCCCACTCAAAACCTGGCTAATTGATGTAGTGGGATTGATTCATCTACACCTCAATTTAAAGCAAAATATTACTTATTAAATTAGAGTGCAGTTAACAACAGTGGAAAATGAGCAAAGTTACCTCACCGAATTGCAGCTCTCATCATTGATGGAACTTTGGGCAATGTTGAACATAAAGCTTTTGCAGATTTTAAGACAACTGCAGATACCTGGCTCCTTAGGGGAGTAGGTGGAATGAAGTTCGGTTAAGATTAAAAGAAAAAAAAAACAACCAATGCAGCAGCATCGTTGTGAGAGAATATATTGCAGAGCCTCTCTCTGAGTCCTTCGGCACCATATGATAATAAAGAAAAAAATCTCAGTCCCTCTTCTAGATTCTTTTTCACCTTCATTGTTTGAGGTGTTATTTCCCTTGGCAGCAAAAGTACTGTAAATTATCTGCAAACAAAAATATTTGCTAATGCTAATGTTCAACTCTGCTAGTGGAAACAAGCAACTATCTTCTCCAAGCATACCCCAAATCCCTCCTGGGTCATAATCAACACAGCTCTGCACTAGCGAGTCATCAGGAGGGATCAGTTTCATTTGCAAAATTCAAATGTTGATTCCAAATACAGCTATACTGACATTGGAAACTCACGCACTAATTAAGGCAAATAATTGCTACTTCAATATCTAACTGGAAAGTTATGCTTTTTCTTACATGTCCTGTCTGAAGAATTCTCTTACTGAACCAAAGGGTGTCCTACACATGTGCATTTTTATACAAACATCTTCATTCTGCTTTTTATTAATCATCATCCTACTGAATAATGTCCCACTTAATTCTTAAATACTTAGGACTACACTGAGAGAAAACCAGAAAAAAAGCCCATTTCTGGGGATTCTTTTTATGCAACTCCTAGCTAGATTGCAAAGAATAAAAATGGCATGCTGCTAATTAAAACCACTTAAGAGTTCAGATTATTTTATCCATATGATGTGTTCATTCAAATTATTCTGTCACTTTTTGGAGGCCTCTTTAGAGAATTACTTAAATTTATCAACAACAACAAAAAAGCTTCACTTGAGTTTTCACGCTTCTTTGGTTTTTACACATGCTCCAAAGTAACAAAAAGCCATATCTGGAGCATTAAAAAAAGTTTTCTTCCCCAACAGTTTGATATTTTTCCTACCTGTGTAACATTTCCAACTATTTAGCTTCTTATCAAAATAACAAAGGCAGAGCTTCCGCGCTCAGAGGTTTTCATTTGAATATCAATTTCCATTCAAAATGGATGTTCTATAATTCTTCCAAAAAAGAGAAGAAAGTCATTTCTCATTTAATACAGACACAAAGTTATCCAGGTTTTTGCATCCTGTCAGAAAACCATAAAACAGTAAAACAGTCTCAGTTTGCTTAATGCTCAGCACAGTGAGTTTCCTTGTCCAGCCTAAGATCTGACTGCAAAGTTTAAAATGCAAAATCTGCTCAACTCCTGGTTTCCATTCCTAATTTTAACCTGGTATATACAAGGGTTGCTCTGAAAGTCTAGTGCCTCCTGTTCTATTTTGCTGGCCCACAACGTCAGAGGTGGATGTGCTGGTATGGCAAAAGAGGCTAAACCTTCCCACCAATGTTCCCTTACATTTTATTGCCCTGTGACAGATGGCAGTTGTGGGGTAGTCTGTCAAAATGGCATCTGACATAGAAACGTGTATAAAACAAGGAGGTGGAATTAAAATCCTCCATGTGGAAAAAAATGGCACCACTGATATTCATCGACATGCGCTGAATGTTTATGCAGTCCAAACAGTGAATGTTAGGAAAAATATCTCTCAGAGTGGTGATGCATTGGAACAGGCTGCCCAGGGAGGTGGTAAGAGTTACTGTCCCTGGAGGCATTCCAGAAAAAGGTAGATGTGGCATGGGTTAGTGAGAATAGAGGTGATGGGTTGATGGTTGGACTAAGTGATCTTAAAGACCTTTTCTAACCTGAAAGATTCTACAATTCCGTATTAGCACAGCGAAGTAGTGAAGAAACAACACTGATACTGAGGAAAACTTACATATTAAAATTTCATGTTGAAATTTATAAGAAAGCATTTTCTTAGAAAACCTCTTCTTTAAACAGCATAAGCAACTTGGCCAAGAGAGAATTGTAAGTTAGTTTGTTTCATGGTGTAAATCTTTAATTTCATTTGCTGCCCTTGTTACTATGACCCTAGCAATATCCCATAAATATTTAGGTAGCTTTCCACCAGTATGCTTCCAGCTTTTGAATACTAATGCTAGCTGTAGTGAAGAAGAAAAGGAATTGCTGTAATGGACCGTGGAACTATCTGTGAATATCTAACCTGTTGTTTGTCAGGGATCCTGTTTGCCAGAATTAAAGCAGTCATTGCTAGCACACGGGAACCCATTGCATTCTTAATGAATTGTGAGACTGTGTTGGGAAAATAACATATCTTTACCTGAATAACCATTAATGTTGTATCAACTAGAAAAGAAAAATCAATAGCTGTATAAAGCCTAAGGTCTAAGAAGGAAAACAAGACTGGCATGCATGCAGAAAACTTTACCAGTGAAGAAATCAAAGAGTTTCTAGTTTACTGTGCATCTCATCATGGTTCCTGACAGATTATCAACAACTTTAAAAGCATCCTTTGATATAAGAACAGTCAAGGTACAGGGACCTGACCTTTTAGTACCTATATTCCTCCATCCTGCAACATCCCAGGCTCAGCAGACATCAAGGAAATGTTTTCCCATTCTTTGCAAAGCAGCAGCTTGCAATGGAGTGAGAAGCCTTCCTGCTGCTGCAGCCAGAAGAAAGGCGAGCTGGGGAGCAGAGGCACAGAACATCCCTTGTTCCCTTGGTCAGCAGATGCAGCATCCACTTTCGGTCTCCAAGGGGACAGGGTCATTCAGTCCATGAAGAGGTGTTTTCCTGCCAGCTGCCCCTATCTGTCAGATGCAGCAGATGTAGAAGCAACTGTTTGTCATTCCTAGCAATGAGAAGTGCTGAGCATAAGTAACCATTAACACTGAAAGAGAAGCAGTGGAAAAGCTGCCAAAAATTCATCCCTACCTTGTTCTTTGCTTTTGCTAGAACCTTGTCTAGGCTTTAGTCAGTTTTTGTCTCCATTACTGAAATTACCTTTAAAATTACCTTGTTACACTGCTATGCTTTCAGAACTGCAGCAAGAAGTTGAGAACACTGCAGCACAACTCCTCTCACTCCAGAGACCTCACATTACTTCATCTCCAAAGTCATAACTAACATCCTAATTTTAGAGGCCATCTTTTAAATTTCATTGCAAATCCAAAGCTAGCTTCTTACATTCCCCTTCCCTACTGAATGGTCCTTGGAAAGAAACGGAGTGGATAATCAAGTACTAAGGTGTTGTCTTTTTCACCCAACAGAATTCAGTAACGCATTCATTCCCGTGCCTTCATAATCACTGGAATGAAATGTATGGGTGAATGTCCTCCTGACTCCATTGCTTTTTCACCTGGGCTGAAAAATGAAGCCTCTGTCTGATAAAAGTATATAAGCAATGACACACCAAGTATATCAAGTAAAATGAAAGTACTTTCTTCACATCACGTTAAGAAGCATTTGTACACAATTTCTCCTCTTCTTTGGAAGTGATAATTACACAGAGCTTGTAGTCTGGCCTGTGCTGTTGAGCTCAAAACTGTCCTGACATGGCTAACCTAAGCTCCCCTTACCCCCAGTATATTCCCTTCTTTTCTCAAAAGCACAACCTATTTATTTTCAGATTTGAAAAGACAAATTTGCTAGCTTCTCTTCCACACTTGAATAGCACATTTCCATGTTTTAGGGACTGTAATTACTAGCCAGAAGATGGTTCCCCAAACCCTGCTGAAAACTCATGCTGCCCACTTGACAAACTGCTACTTACCTGTTCAGATTGCATTGTAAGCAGCTCTCTCAAGACCACTGAAAGACTATCTGCCAAAACACTGCACAGGGTACCTTTTTATTCTCAAAGTTCTGCTGCATGAGTAGTAGTAAAGCACACAACAGAGCTCACAATGAAGAAAAGTAGACTATCTTCACCATAAATCCATTCAGCTTTGAGATAACAAATACCCAAAATGAGCAGGGTAAACAGCATCAGTAGGTTAGAAACTCTGTTTTCTTATTCAGGCAAAGGAGCTCTGTTGTTACTGCTACTGGATAATAAGTTATCTGTTGTAGACAGAGTTCAGCAATAAAATTATAGTTGTCACTAGGAGGATTTTCAATGAAAGATTCTTTTTTGTAAAATGAAAGGATACTTAGGTGCTATTCCTTACGATTTATTAACTTAGCTTCAGAATAATATGATGTATTTTCAGAACATAAGCCTCAAATACTCAGCTCAAAATCACCTTGCAACTATACACTTAACTTCTACTATTTATACAAGACATTATGCTCCAACACCTACTGCTGTATAAAGACATTCTTTTCCATCTTAATACTGCCTCAAGGTTTGAGGGTCTCTAACTTGCAAAGATCCTACTCAAGGAAACATACACACAACTATTAAAAAAAACTGATAAAGTAATCAGTAATAATTCAATCAAAAGCCATTTTCTTCACAGACTGCCCATTTAACTAGCTTTCATAAATTTAATGACACATTAGGAAGAGTTAACAGTGACAATTCTTTCACTTTGAGGGGTCTAAAAAGACAGTAGGCATTAGTAAGTGTCAAACCACAGTAATTTCTTAATGATGTGTCATTCAAAACACCCTGCCCAATTGTTTGCTTCTTGTTCTTCTACAATCCCTGCTTTTGAAAGTAGCCCAGACATTTTCAGGCTCATGCAAAGTTCCTAGCAAATAATCTTTAATAGGAGACAAAACATTATCACCGCACAAAGGAATGCATCTTAACTACTTATGTGTCTCAACCCGCTCCCTCCAACATCTCAACCTTTTTAAAAACAGAAAACAAATATCAAACAAGTACTCAGATGTGCACCAGTAGGCTCTACATCTCCCCAGACTACAGCCTGCCCATTCAACAGGTACTAGGCTCACAGTATTCCAAGCACACATCTCAGTATTAAGCTTTCTTAGTACAAAACCAATAGGGCCTAAAATCCCACTGCATGCTATCCCTGCCCTTCCATCAAATCTTTGGCAATTACATTGATGCAGACTGAAAATCCTTTCAGTATCACGCTCTAGAGCTCTGAACTGTCAGAATGAACTGTAAGAGAAACTTGTAAGGAGTGCTGTTCAACAAGCAAAGAAACCACCACATCAAACACCTACACATATACTACAACGTATGACCATCTTCCAAGTCAGGTTGGATTTACCCATGCTTGGGGACAAGGAACTTATTAAGCACTTCAACAGCATCAGCTCAGAAGTTTCACCAGCTTGGTTAAACCAGAAGAGCACAATATATGGAAATCCTCACAAAAACCTTCACTTAAAGCACTCCTGCTGACACACTATATAGAATGGGGAAGCTGCACAGCTTCTGAGAATGGCTCTCAGGTAAATGCTTAAAGTCTCTTTTGCTTATCTCTAGTGACTTTAAAAGATAAATTAAGGAGCCCACGCTTCTTTTCAAAATGCCTACAGGGAATTAATCTGTACACACTGCCTAACACAGCCTCCCTCAGTAAAACTGTACTGTTAGCTATAACTTTAAATATTGCTAACAATCTCATAGCTACTGGGATTTCCTATGACCAGTGCACTGCTATTACTTAGCTTTTCATTTTGAGAGTACTTCAGGATTCTTAGGAAATAAAAATAAAAAAATAAAAAAAAACCACTGCCAACTCCACCATCGTCTTGTGTAACACTTCCTGAATTAGCATCCATAAATTGGAAAGAGATTGTGCTGAGCCTGGCAGCTACTACCACATGACAGCCCAGCAGATCACTGAACATGGTACAGCTTCCCTACACGTAATGCTGTGATTCCGGGCATATCTCAGTTTGTGCTGCTTCCAAGCACACTGCAGCACTGACACCTGCCATGTTCCCACCCAGAAGGGAGTAAACTCACTATCTGGGAGCTCCCATTTTCAGAGACCTTCTGAGCAAGTCCAGGGAAGCTAAGGCAGCATTAGTATATCTGTGACAGACACTACCCTGTGTCCCCAGACCATTCTGTATCTGGATTGAATAAGTTATCCACCCAAGAGAAATCTCAATCCCTGTAATTAAAATAAATAAATAAAAAAAAATGAAATTAATGGCATGGCACTTGACCTCTTGGCACCAGCCTTAACAGATGATCACATCTGTGAAGGCTAACTTCAGGGATTTAATGCTACAATAGCTTGGAAAATAACCTATCTCAATCTTTTTCACTTAACACTATGAACTTCTAACAAAACTTATTCAAGTTCCCCTCAGCCCTCTAAGTATCTGAGCTGACAGCAATGGGCAGGAAAGATCTGGTTCCTCCTTCGTTATTCTTACAGAGAAGAGATGCTTTCACTGACTGTCATTCCTGTCCAACACCATACTGCAAAATTACCCTGGGAGAACCAGGTTTCCATTGTCTTTAAATTGTCAACAGCATCTCCAAGTTCTCTTATAGTTGCTCCATTAGGCTTGCCTAGATGCAAACTGCAGTGCCTTCTCCCTTCACTAGCAGCCCACACTCCCTGCCTGTTCAGAGATTTTGTTGCTGGGATGCAGCAAACTACAACTCTTCACACAGAGTGTTCAGATTTTTAAGACCCTATGTAGCAGAAATTGTGATCAGCAGATTCCACATGAAACATCTCAGTTAAAAAAATTATACATACACACACACACAATTCACACGATGCTTTTGTTCCATGCTTAGGTCAGGTTAGGCAGACTGTGTTGACATACTTAACCTCAAGCACAGGACTGGGATCACACCCAATTCCCCAGACCAATCTTCTAAAAACAAACTTTTTCTCTCCCCTATGTTATTCTTTTCCAAGAAGATTCCCACATCTCTGACACCAGAGGCAAAAACTACTATAGAAAACACACTTGCAGAGATGCAGAAATACAAAGTCAATAAAGTAGTTGCTTAGATGTTTTCAGACCTTTTTTTTTAAAAAAAAAAAACAAAAAACAAAAGCTGCTTGAATCTGCACTGAAAACAGTAAAGCAGTCAAATCAAACACGTACACACTTATAAAATGAAGGCATTTTCAGCTAATTTACATCAATCATTAATATCATACTTTTAAACTCCGAATTGTTGTTGTACTTGACCTTCTCAGCTAACTTTAACATTCAATTTCACTCAATTATGCACTGTAAAGCTGATCTAATCCCTCAAAGTTTGCGCTATTCTTCTGGTTGTGTTTCTTCTTTGTGGTTCTGTACAGTTAAATTATACTGAACAGACGCTATGATCTGTACTCACATTCTGTCAGATAGAAGAGAACAGGAGCCAAGATTCCATTAAAATGATCTTTTACCTACAAATTTCAAATTATGCAAAGCTAGATTCCAGCATTTAAATCTAGCACTTAGATTTCTTATGTCAGCATTTGAATTATTTTAGGTGGGAATTAGGTGTTAACACTACTGCTGAATTGCACAAGGTCTGTTCCAGAACTAAGGCTTCCCATTTTATTACGTTGATCTGCAACATCAGAGGTGGATGCTAATGGTACAGCAATAGAAGCTGAACCTTCCTGCCAGTATTCCATTACATTTTGTTGCCATGTGAGAGATGACAGCAGAGAAGCAGTCTGGTGAAGTTGCATCTGAGGATGAGCAAATGAAGCAAAGGTGTAGAATTTAATTCCTCTACGCAGAAAAAAAAAATGCACTCATTGACATTCATCAGTGCTTGCTGAATGTCGAATCTCCATCACTTATCAAGACCAAACAGTGGATGTGAAGACAGTGAGGGAGTGGATGGTGAGTTTCAACAATGGCAACAGCAATATGAAGAACAAATCATGCTCCTGATGGCAATTCACAGCTGTCACACTTTGAAATTAAGAGCATTTAAATCTGCACACCCACATGAATCACCAGATAACAGCCATGGAACTCTGTGTGGAGATTAATATCACCTTCAGTACATTGGAAACAATGGTGGTGACACTGCAATATCACAAAGTTTGCACCAGGAAGGTCCTATACATGCTCATACATGAACGTAATGAACACCATATGCAAGTTTTTCAGGACCCATTGAACCAATACAAGGATGAAGGTGACAGTTCTTGGACTGTATGTTCTTCTGATGACAAAATGCGACGTCACCACTATGAGCTGGAATTCCCCATAGAAGAACGAGATCCAGACACAGCCCTCAGCAGGGAAAGCAATGTGTACCCTCTTTTCAAACAGGAAAGGGGTGATCCTTCTGAATTTCCTGGAACCAAGACAAACAACTCTGACAGCTACATTGCAACATGACTAAGCTCAAACTTCCAGAGTCAAGCCAGAGAAGAAGACAGCCATTCTCTCACAATAGTGATGTCAAGCCTCCTACCAGTTAGAAGACCGTGGAACACAGTGCTAAAATGAAATGGCTAAAGGCTGAAATGTCCTATAGCAACCACTGAACAGTCCAGATTTGGCACCTTCTGACATTCATCTGTTCAAGACTGCACAGACAACATTTTCCTAGCGAGGCTGTCATCAAAGCGAAACAGTAGCTCACTTCTGCTTGCACTGATTTTTAAGAGTACAGTACTAAGACTGGCAAAAATGCACAGCAAATGGTGGTAACTATGTTGAAATAGTGTTTTCTAGCTGAGAATTCGCTCTATCAAATAGTGTTACTGTGATCTTTATTTCTATAGAAGCTACAGCAGATACGAGAGGCATTACTTTCAGAAGAACCTACATATTACAGGAATGTATTTTTGCTGAAGTAATTGAGTTTCATAATGGGCTACACTTGAATTGTAAGGATTCAGCCTCAAATATGTTTGAAATATTCAACTACAATGCAGATGCACCTAAAAAACAAACAAGGTCAAGCCAGTGGTAGTTCTGTTAGATAAACATAGTAAGTTTTAGACAAGATACACAGAGTAAGATCATATTGTCAGAGTATTTCACTGATTGAAAAGAGCAGAATGTAAATACCCAGAGACCTTACAGTTATAAAAAACACGGCCAAAACTTAAATCTAGATCTTTACAACACAAGCTTGCTTTCAAGGTGCAAAATGAATTAAAAATGAAGGATAATTACTTTCTTTATTTTAAGTATTTGTGTTATAACAGGCACAATACAGATTGACTTCAAAGCTTTTATTGTTTTTTCCCCTTGGAAGGTTACTCTTATTAATTTTTCTCCCTTGTTTTTGTTTGATTTGTTCAGTTACAGATTAAATTCAATGCTGAAAAACAAATCTAATTATTTTGTGTTTGTTTTAATCAGGTCTAAATCTCACTTTATAAATTTAATATAATACATATATAGATCGCATGTCTTAGCTGAATGCACATACAGAAAAATGCACCCAACTCTTCAGGTACCCACATAACCTGAAAGGTCATAATCTGTTCTAGTTTACATAGGCAGAGGCACTCGATTCCAACTGTAAGGAGATGTCATGGAAACATGCAAGACAAGGGAAAATATATCTTTGTTTCTCCTCAGAGCGGAAGGAGTCTTCCCTTTGCCCCTGAAGTGGGGCTGTAGAATCATACCCAGAGATAGGCATTTAAGTGGGAAGACTTAAGTTAGGTGTTAGGAAGACATTTTGTACTCGGAGTGGTGAGGATCTGGAACAGGTTTCTCACAGAGGTTGAGGTTGTCTCATCCCTGCAGGCATTCAAGGCCTGATGGGATGGGGCCCTGGGCAGCCTGATCTTGCAGTTGAGAACCCTGCTCACGGCAACAGGTTTGGGACTCAGTGAACAGTAAGATTCCTTCCAACCCAAGCCTTTTTAAATGATTCCATGATAAACCAGTAGCAGTCCCACATCAGCATAAAGAATTACACTTACAATTTAAAACATATTATATATAAGTATTCATACAAATCCAGATATAAAGCACACACTATCACAGTAGTAGTGTTATGTCCTCATGTTTCACCAGAGACTGAGGCCACTGCTACTGTTGGCTCTGGTTCCAAGATGCTAGAGGTCTTGTCACAAGAACATCTCACACTATTAGAGGGACATTGCCTACACGCACAGATTCTACCCAACATTGGGTAGGGAGAGTATGGCCAAGCATCAGCACACTTTACTCCATGCACATACAAAACCATCTTGAGTCTTCAACCTTCCATAGACTGCTTCAACCTTCCTGTAGATTGCTTCTTTATCTGATTCATGCACAGTAATAGTTAAAGATTCAGAATGACCATGCTTTACATCTGCCTTTACTAATATAAAACTGGTATGTGGCTCAATACAAGCCTTTAATGGAAGGCATATCATATGTCATACCTTTATGTCAAGTTTTAACTCTCCTAATAGAAATTTCAAATATTACTTAATTTATTTTCCACCTCTTGGGTGTTAATACTCAGCTTTAGAGCCTCATCTAGTCTTTAATGCTGACCTATCTGTATGAGTACAGCTTACTTGCAATTCCTGAATAAGAATTCCAGAAATCAAAAAAAAGCTGAAGGAGATGTTTTCAGATTGTGAAAATATTCAATATTCAGATACATTTTTCAGAAATACCTGTCACTGTACCAAAGGACATCACTCTGTACTGAATTAGTTTGTTATCACATTCATACAAGTTATTTGTTTTATAGACTTGAAATCCCTTTGTGGTGGATATTATTTGTTCTTTGTTACAATAGCACTGTTATGCCTGTGGAAATACCCATGACACTAGTTCGTGTTTTTTTTTCTTGTTATCTATTTCAACAAGAGAAGACAATATTTTTTCTGTAGCTCATGAAAACAACAATGTTGCGGACCCAGGAAAGATGGTGGTGTACACAAAACTTATACAAAGAATGTGGGGGGGAAGGAATAGCTGAACCCTGAGCAAGAGGTTCAGATAAATTACTCAAATTTATGGCTTTAATAAGCATGTAAATGAAGTCAGCATCTTGGATTTACAATCAGCTTCAAGTAGCAACAAAGGTAGCATGCTGTGCTCTGCTGTGACATTTACCTCTCTTGTAATTTAAACAGATACATTTGAGTGGCTTTGCACTGAGAAGCTGGTAGGGATCAGGCACATAGATCACCCTGATCAAGAGGCAAGTTTTTTTTTGTTGTTTTTTTTTTTTTAATTTTTTTTTTTTAAGGTGATAATAAATCTCAGGAGATAATGAATAATATTATTTCTGTGTGAAATTTAAAATCAACTGCAAGCTCATAAACACAAGAGGGGTTTTTTTGTTTGTTTTTAATGTTTCTTTGTGATAAGGAAGACTTACAATAAAGGACTGTTAAAGTATCTGAAAATAACAACTAAAGGTCTCATATGGCACTCACTGTTCAATGGAAAAAGCATCTTAATGTTTAAAATGCAAATAACTTCACAAGGAAAAAAAAAACATTTCTTCAAGTTCTTTTCTGGCTACACCACTCTTTTCAAAAACCTACTAGAAATCTTCATATTGGGCAGACTTGGATCTAACCACCACAAACCTTAAAGCTGCAAACAGATTACCGAATTCAGCTGATAACTACATTGATTTTGCTTTTTAGGCACAGTTATTTTCTAAGCATAAGAAAAACTGGTGTTAAAGAAACATTAGAAGTTATGGCATTCAATTCAGTGTTTCCTGCTATCTCCTCACATGGAGTGTGGTCTCCTGTAATTCTAATTCTGAGCACATGAACAGGCTGCATTTCCCTCTGTTCAATTTACCTCATTAAACAATAGGCAAATTTGACTCCACAAAGTATCAACACCACCATAAACAGAGAGCAGCTGAAATTACCTCCCTGAACTGTAAAAAGAAGTTACAAGAAAATTCAATCCCAACATGCTACTCCTTAAGATCAAGTCCAATTAAATCCTCATAGAAACAGAATGGCTGAGGGTGCAGGATGGTATCACTGAGGCCAAGCTCATCTCAAGCAGGCTCAGTGGCAGTGGGTTACACAGGGCATTGGAATACAACTTCTCCTCCACACAGTTCAGCTACTGCCATGAAAATCTCTCAAAGATAAAGAGAATGAAGTGCTTCAATTTATGAAAAAGGAACAATCACTTGATTTAATTCTATGAATTCTTCAGAGAGAATTTAGTTTTATGCTGCTAATTTCATTCTCACTAAATTCTTAGTCTTCCCTTGTTAGATATTATGTAGTAGTAACACTTTTTTTCATTATTAAAAAGCTGTATATATCTCTGCAGCTATGAAGTTGCACTGACTGTTAAAGAATTTATTGCCATAATCAAGATAGATTAGTTTTCCATAATCAGTAACGCTCCCCAGTACAGGCTGTCATTTGGCATAAATGGTATAAAAACCTAGGTGTAAAACTAGTTTGTTCCTCCACATACCTCAGTGTATCACACTGCATACACTGTTAGTCTGAGACTAAGAAGTGGAAAGG
>VXAB01013786.1:168181-319223 GCA_013399175.1 Odontophorus gujanensis
TTGGCATAAATGGTATAAAAACCTAGGTGTAAAACTAGTTTGTTCCTCCACATACCTCAGTGTATCACACTGCATACACTGTTAGTCTGAGACTAAGAAGTGGAAAGGCATCCAGATTTTGCACTACTTTCATCTCTTTCAGTGGAACACAGATGGGAAACAATGTTGAAATCTGAAAGCACGTGACATGGGTAGACATAAAATCTCAGTACAGTTATCACAGAGTGACAAGATTATATCTTATAATAATATGCAAGTTCCCGAGCACTCAAGTGATGTGACATGGAATAAAAGGGTTCGTTTTTCTACTCTAAATACACCATGCAAAAGAAACTGGAAAAGTTCTGTTGAACTACTTACAGAGAGGGAGTAACCAGCTACTAGCTGAACTAATGTTGGATAAGATTTAGTGCCTGGAAATAAAGCGATGATTTTCTCAGTACATATTAGCAAATTAGCTTGTTTTCAAAATCACATCACATAAATTAGATTCAGTAATAAACTTCAAAAATTAGATCTATTCATGTTTTTGGGAACCAGTGATGAACGTTAAAAGGAACTAAACCAGGATATGCAAAAGAAAATTAATAGGAGATACTGATAAAAGCAAATGCATAAATACGAGCTACAACTGAAGGGCCACGCACTTCACTTGAAATGGGACATGTGGCTATTTAACACTCTAAAAGTGGCTTAAAGAGCAGCAAAGCATTGTGATATGAGTCAGTAGAAAAGCAATTGTCTGTTAAGGACAATAATGGTTCAGGTGTTTTATCCATGACTTGTCTGATACAGCTTAAATGGGATAGGTACTGTGAATAAGAAATTGTACTTTCTTGTAGCTAAAAATTCACTTAGACATTTTGCTGTTATACTTACCAAAGCAATGTTCTTATGGTCTAGTCTAACCATCATAAATCTTAATCTCCAGTGAAACTTAAACTGGGGATTAGACTTAACATGCATGTCCTTTGCTACAGTACAAGGAGATACTCATTTTTGGAAATGCCCTTGAGAATAATCTGTACAAGTGAAAAAGATCTTTTCACATTTTACTCCATTAAAGATGCTTGGAATTTGAACATACTGCCCTGTGAAACATCATTGGCATAAATGGTATAAAAACCTAGGTGTAAAACTAGTTTGTTCCTCCACATACCTCAGTGTATCACACTGCATACACTGTTAGTCTGAGACTAAGAAGTGGAAAGGTGATTGCCAAGCCGCTTTCTACCATCTATCAGCATTCCTGGTTATCTGGAGAGGTCCCACAAGATTGGAGGCTGGCTGATGTGACTCCCATCTACAAGAAAGGCCGTAAGGAAGATCCGGGGAACTACAGGCCTGTCAGCCTGACCTCAGTGTCAGGGAAAGTTATGGAGCAGATGATCTTGAGGGAGATCACACGGCACGTGCACGGCAACCAGGGGATCAGACCCAGTCAGCACGGGTTCACAAAGGGCAGGTCGTGCTTGTCCAACCTCATCTCCTTCTATGACTGGGTGACCAGACTGGTAGATGAGGGAAAGGCTGTTGATGTAGTCTACCTGGACTTCAGCAAGGCCTTTGACACGGTCTCCCACAGTATTCTCCTGGGGAAACTGGCAGCCCGTGGTGTGGACAGGTTCACTCTCCTCTGGGTGGGGAACTGGCTAGAGGGCCGTGCCCAGCGGGTAGTGGTTAATGGAGTTAAGTCCAGCTGGCGTCCTGTTACGAGTGGTGTCCCCCAGGGGTCGGTATTGGGGCCCATCTTGTTTAATATCTTTATTGATGACCTAGATGAGGGGATTGAGTGTACCCTCAGTAAGTTTGCAGATGACACCAAGCTGGGAGGATGTGTTGATCTGCCAGAGGGTAGGGAGGCCCTTCAGAGGGATTTGGATAGGCTGAATAGCTGGGCTGAGATCAATGGGATGAGGTTCAATAAGGCCAAGTGCCGGGTCCTGCACTTTGGCCACAATAACCCCATGCAATGCTATAGGCTTGGGGTGGAGTGGCTTGAAGACTGCATAGAGGAAAAGGACCTGGGGGTGTTGGTTGATGCTCGGCTTAACATGAGCCGGCAGTGTGCCCAGGTGGCCAAGAAGGCCAACGGCATCCTGGCCTGTATTAGAAATAGTGTAGCCAGCAGGAGCAGGGAGGTGATCATCCCCCTGTACTCAGCTCTGGTGCGGCCGCACCTCGAGTACTGTGTTCAGTTTTGGGCCCCTCACTACAAGAAAGACATTGAGGCCCTGGAGCGTGTTCAGAGAAGGGCAACAAAACTGGTGAGGGGTCTGGAGCACAAGTCTTATGAGGAGCGGCTGAGGGAGCTGGGATTGTTTAGTCTGGAGAAAAGGAGGCTCAGAGGGGACCTTATTGCACTCTACCACTTCCTGAAGGGGGATTGTGGTGCGGAGGGGGTCAGCCTCTTCTCCCAGATTACTAGTGACAGGACGAGAGGGAATGGCCACAAGTTGCGCCAAGGAAGATTTAGATTAGATTTGAGGAGAAACTTTTTCTCTGAAAGAGTGGTCAGGCACTGGAATGGCCTGCCTAGGGAGGTGGTTGAGGCACCATCCCTAGCGCTGTTCAAGAAGCGTTTAGATGAGGTGCTAAGGGATTTGATTTAGTAGTTTAGTGGGTAGGGATGGTGATAGGAGGATGGTTGGACTAGATGATCTTGTAGGTCCTTTCCAACCTAATGCATCTATGAATCTATGAATCTATGAATTGTTAGGAAACTTGACTGAGATTATATTTATCAAAGCTGTAAGTCACAGCTAAAGATAGATATTTAAGTATTTTTTATGCCCTACCGAGCCAAACTTCAATAAACTTCATAGTGCAGGCAGAGGATACCTTCTCATTTGCAGAGATGTTCTTAATTCACCTCAGGAATATCCTTAAGTTTATAGATTTAGAAGTAGTAGCGGTGCTGTAATTTTCAAGTTTGGTTCCTTAGGAAAAAAAAAGTTTCATTTGATCCACCTCACTGACTCCATTTAATTTTTACATTGCATGTCTATAAATCATTATTATACTATTCACAAAAACTGCTCTGAACTACCTTTTTCATTTCCTAAGCTATTCCACAGATATATTTCAACTTCTATACAAATACAACAAAAAGCACACTTGGAAAAATTCAGCTGTAAAAGTCATGTTTTTCTGCAACAAATGGTTTTTCAAGTGGTGAAAGGTGTGTGTAGTACAGCTCTGAAGTTCACTGCTGTTACTTACAGTATCTTCAAAATATGTGGTCCTCTGTGCTGCCAGCCTTCCTACTATTATTGTTACTAGGGTAACCCATATTCAGCTTGAGAACATATAATGCAGCTGGTGTCTTTAGAGACCTCATGCCTGTACCTCAAACAGATGAATATTTAATGTGCTGTGGACTGGTTTCAACTCATTCAGTAGCACTAAGAAAAACACCAAACCTCTATAATAACATTTTCTATTCTCAGGGCCTCTTACGAGTTCTGAGAATTTAACAAGAAAAAGTAAAGAATGAACTCTGGCACTTCTCCCCCCTAAAAAGATTAAGTGAAAGGTTCTTTTTCAGATCAATTACCTGGAGGCTATTCATCACTAGGAGAGAAAGAGATGAGTTTTAATGCAAATAATTGAAGCTGACCAAAGAATTCCACAAACTTAAGTTTATGTATGACTCACTTTGACTAACTGCTGCGAGCACGTGATAATTTACCAGCTTCAGAAGTCCAGTCATAATTCATGGAGAAGCAGCTACCTGATAGAGGAAAAACCTGGAAATCACAGATTACTTACTTGCCAACTCCCTGAAACACCAAGTTGTACGATCTGCAAGAGCACATGAATCCATTTGGTTTCCCAAAAAGATTAAACTGAAGTCAGCAAGAAGCACAAAGAGCCACCAAAGAGTTTAACCAAATGCAATGGTTTGCAAGACTGTGTTGGAGGTACGGCTACTTCTCTAGATCTGTTCAGACTCACTATGCTGAGCATCTTTTAAGAACCAGTGTTATGTAGAGAAAAATCCTGCAAAGTTGTTTATCTCACTGCTAACAGTTAAATGAAAGGATAGGATAGAGTTCCAATAAGAATGGGATTACAGACAGAAAATTCACACACAGCTGGATTGCTGAAGATTGAAATCAAGAAGGCACAGATTTTTTTTTTTTAATTACCCCAGTATTCCCCATAACAATCTTGAAAGCAAAAGGTGGTTGTACCACTGCGTGAAGAGTTCAGATAAATGGTCATCACTAACTAAGAAGTAAATTAAGATGGTAAAGCCTATTAGTTTGCAAGCAGGCTTCTCTGCTCGCTGTTCACACAGACCACAGCCTGCAAGACAGTAAATCCTACTTATCTTCCAAACACAGCATCCAAATATGTACGTACACACAATTCTTACATTTGAAACTATAGCCAAGCTACACATATTATACAAGATAGAGGAAGAGAATAAAAGAATAAATCTGTTGGTAATTATTTAGCAGAGATTTAGTTACTATGGTGATGGGTCTCCTCCAAGTACCTCAGTCAGAGAGGCAGCAACGCACATTTTTGGCAGCATATCTTTATTTCTTGATTACGTTCATAACTGTACTCCTGTAATGAACTATGGAATGATCTTCATTCCCCTCTAATGCTTTAAAAACAGACCAAAATAACAATAGCATTCAAATAGATTTGACAGAGGGAAAATGAAAAGCAAAAAGGTTCTGTGTGCTTGCAGACTGGAAGGCCAATGGTATCCTGGGCTGCACCAAAAGAGATGTGGCCAGCAGGGAGAGGGACAAGGTTGTTTCCCTCTACTGTGGCCTGTGAGGCTCTACCTGGAGTACTGCACCCAGGCCTGGAGCTCCCAGCACAAGAAGGATGTGGAGCTCTTGGAATGGGTCCAGATGAGGGCCACAAAGATGTTCAGAGAGTTGAAGCACTTATCTTAAATAAAATAAAATAAAAACACAGAAGGAGTTGGGCTTGTTTGTTCTTGGCAGGAACTTATAAACAGGAGTGAAACCAATTTTTTTACATAGTCTGATAGTGACAGGACAAGAAGGAATGGTTTTAAATTAAAAGAGGGAAATATTTAGATTAGATGTCAGAGGAAATCATTTATTCCAGGAGTGGTAAGGCACTGACGCAAGCTGCCCAGACAGGTTGTGCTTGCCTCATCCCTGGAGGTGTTCAGGGCCAGGTTGGACAGGGCCTGAAGCAAGTCAAACTGGTGGGTTGCAATGCTGCCCACAGCAGGGGGGTGGAACTAGGATGGTCTGCAATGCCCCTTTCAACCCAAGCCATTCTATGATTTTATATGATCCTATGTTTTTCTTATGCTTCAAGATACAAGTACTAAGCAAATACACAGTTAAAAGAAACAACACAGATGCATTTAGTTGAAGTTAATATCAAGTGAAATAAAATTTGTCTCTTGCCTTTGTTTTAACTGATTGAGTACTCATTCTTCGCAATTACACACTGTAAATTTGAACTCATGTCACGAGTGTTTGTAATAAAAACTGTTTTTAAAAGTAGTCCTCCAACTACAGCTCGTTACATGACCCTGTCATAAAGATAACTTGTGGATTACATCAGTGCCCCAGTTCAATTCCAGCAGGTGGTACAGAGGGCATCTCCAGCTCTGCATGAAGATGACTTTCAGCTAGCCTAACGGGGGCAGCAGCCAGCTCTCAACAGTCCCTTCCTATCAGCTTTACCTGCCTGAAAGTCAGGACAGCACTCTGAGGCAGAGCTTTTTCTCAAGGGACCGAGTGGGGTACAGACACGTACCCACCATTTGGACTTCAGAATATCTCCCTAAAAGCTAAACAAGTCTGAGAAGTAACGCTTCTCACCTACCTACCCACCAACTTCCATTCTCATCAAACTCCACAGACATTTCTCTCACAAGTCCTTAATCTCTGTATTCAAATTCAGAATGGGACATAAGTTTCCAATAATTGGAAACATAAGTTGGTTAGTTCAATTATTTATTTTAAAAAGCAGTACTTGCAAACTCAATTTCTAGGTAGTATGACAATAAAGAGGGTAATTCAATAGCCTAAAAAAGTCCATCATTAAACGCAGTACTTTAAAAAGTAACACCACCGTACTCTCCCACTTCCACTCAACCATATTTTTACACTCTGGTCGCATTTTATGAGGGGATTACTTGTCCTTCACTCACACTTAGAAAATGAGAAAATAGTTCGAAACAGTGAATGCTGCTCACACGAAGCATCAAGGACCTGAGCATCCTCACTGCAGCTGCAAGTGTCAGGCTGCCAAAGCAGAGCAGCTCTCCGGATCCAGTTTCTAATATTAGATGGGATTACACGCACTGTATCTACACTCTGCTTTTACTCATCTCATTGAGAGACATTTGGCATCAAAAACAACATACTAGCTCAAGCATGTGCACATCACCACAACAAACTGGCATATGGCTATTTTCAGATAATCTACATTTGGCATCTGAGGTGAATAATTTTTCTGAATACTAGCATCTGACTTTCCTGATACTAAACAACTGAACTTTGTGTCTCAATCTTCTAGAAATGACTTTTCAGAGGACTGATTATAAAAACAGTCAAAGGTTTCAAATCCTGTAACAAATGAAGTTTATCCGCTCCCACCCTCTCCAATTTCAAAGCAATATACAGAAAGACACAGTCCTGTTCTCACTGCTTGAAGAAAGTTATTCACTCCTTCCTCCTTAGAAAAGGAAGTAGTGCTTATGTATGTATTTCTCTAAACCAAGATGAGTAATCTTTTGCTACTAATTGGTCACGTGCACACATTAGTATCTTATTTGAGATTATTCTCTAATAACATAAAATGTCAAAAACACATTTAGACAAGCAGTGACAGTTAATTAGCAGAAAGGGAGGATGGGAGTGCAAGTAGGAAAAGAGCATCCTCAAGGCTCCCACGTCAGTCCCCAGAAAGGAAGGAGGTAACCATAGCACAAGTGCTCAGGATCACCCATAGTGACAGGGCAGAACAACAAACCTATGTTGACTCCAGGTAGCTTACAGCCCCTTCACTTTTCTTTCAGCAACTCTCTTTCATTTAAATGCTTGTAACCCCAAGAGATTCATTCTCATGACAAGGCAAACACTTTCAGCAGAGACAAAAAGTTGTCCCTTAATTAGAGGTAACGGCAGCCACAGCAGTTGCACCTTTTTGCTTTCTCACTCCACCCATATGTGTGAGGTACCAAACGCAGGTATCCCACTTGATATCATCTCTGCCTATGAGCTTTTATCTTTCTTGATATGACTGGTACAAAGTTTATTATCTAGCATCATCACTGGTGTCTTACTGAAGACTCCAAGCTAGGCCTGCTGAGACTGTAGAAATTAGTAATCTTCTCTGACCATTTTAGAGAAGTCATGAACTCAGCCGATCCAGCTTAACTCCTATTAGAGCTGGTTTTCTCACACAAGCATTATGTCACTTGTCTTGAAATAATCAAACCATCTCTGGATGGTTGGTAAATGGAAGACTGCACTGGCAGTAATTCACCATTAATTGCAGAAGATATGCTTTTTTTGTTTGCTTGTTTAGTATATTGACATAACCCACATCAGGAAAGGTAGACTTGTATTTATTTATTTTAACTCAAAGCTATGAAGTCACCCAAAATGAAAAAGGTAATGTGAATTCCCTACCTGCTTTTTCTCTCAACTACAGTCACACTAGATTTGATATCAACACAGTAGCAATTGAGTTGGAATTTATTCTCTTCTCAATTTTGGAAGACAAAGTAGATCCTTTGACTGAAGGTAGACAATGAATAGCCAGGTCAATGAGCTGTGCTAGCAAGTGCTGAAACAAGGATCTTCCAGACATGAGTCTCAAGAAATGAAGAGAAGAACAGCTCATCCTTTTTCTCATCTAATTAGGCAGGGAAAGTGCAGCTCCCAGGAGAAGGGCCAGCAATAACAGGGAGCACAGCTTGGTGGAAGCATTATTGAGCAGCCAACTCAGGAAATGGCTAGGATTTGGAAGCTGATTTTACTCAGCTGGACCAAGCTGCCTCCACAACACAGTCCAATCGACATTCCAGTCAAGGAAATGCATAAGCTTATTTGGTATCAAGATACAATTTTTCTTCTATCATTTTACAAAGCTAGTTTTGTAACAAGCCACAATTACTTTTTTTCCCAGAGATGCTATAGCCAGCTTATTTGATCTTTCCTATATTTTGCATTTCAAATTGATTTTCAACAGTAGACAGGTTATTGGTCACAGAAAATGCTCTCATCCTTTCTAAAACTATGCTCTGAATACAACGGCATTTTCTAAACTGCTTCCCTTGCTTATTAAATGCCTACCAACTCTACAGAAGAATTTCCTAATCACTGGCTGTCATTTGACATTCTGCAACATAAAAATAACATTTGTGGAAAACAAACAAAAAAAACCAACACAAACCACCACACAGCCTTTCGCCTGTCCCAGAATTTGAATGAACTTTGCCATGATGGGTTTGCCCAAGACTTATTCCTTTTTCGATTGATTCAAACAGCATCACTTTAAGGGTTGTTTGTCATTTGAAAGTTACTTTCCAGAAGTTAAACCACACCCTGCAACTGAGGTCTAAATATACGCTATTGCTCTGATCAGTCTTAAAGTTCAAATTAAAAATAAAAACAAGCTCTTCCATGCTGAGTAGTAATGTTTTCCCATTCTGCAAAACCAGAGAGACAGATCTTCTCCTGAGACCAGCAATTCTATAATGATAAAACAACACCAAAGAAATGATGACACTGAGGCTTGCCCTGGTTCTGGCATGGTTTGTTGCCTACACGGTCAGCAGAGATCAGTTTTGGGGATCTCTATCAATACAATCAGAATAAGAGTATTAATTAGTGGCGCTAAGTGGATGAGAGAAAGGTAATAAAACAGGAAGGTAAGGAAACAGGAAGCATGTGGAAACGTTTGCATGAAAATGTGGGTAGCAACAAAGAAAAAAAAGGAAATGTAAAGGGAACAAGCGTGAGTAAATATGTCTTGCCTAGTTTTTCTGAAGAAGTACTCTCAAACTAAAGGTTGACTTGTTCATCCCTTCACAGAACATGGTCCTGGAAGACTAAGAAGGTTATCCTCTTCTTTCCAACTGCTGTTAAGACCTCCAATACTTCTACTAGCCGGGTTTCCACATATCTTGTGATGCACAATGATATGAGCATATTATTGGCTCTCACCAGACAAGGGATAAAACCTGTTCTAAATGTTTAAAGGAAGCAGTGACAATTGTACAAATTATTCTTTATTCTCTTCTTTTTTAAGTGCCAAGGAATATGAGTTGAGAAAAAGACAACTGAATACGCTAATCTGATTCATCTAAAATCCCTGAAGCTGTCAGGAAATATTGTAATATTTGACTTTCTTTTCACTTAGTTTAAAATTCATATAACAGAAAAGGATAACTATGCAAGAAAACCAGCTAAAGCTTATAAGAGCAACACAGATGACATCCAAAACTTTTACAATGTGTTATGTAGACTGTAGACCTGTTAAATAACATAAGATACTATGAGAAGTTTAAAAAGACTTGACTCAACAACAATCTTAATATGGTAATACAGAACATCAGACTTGAACTGGGTGTTTGCTTCTTTTCCCCTCAACAAAACATTAGAGAAGAACAACAAGAAACCACAAGCTAAGAAGAATACAGAAGAAAAAGAATTATCTCAAAAAAAAATCAACTCTTCCCATGTATTTCCTTTCACTTAAAAGAATGGTTATTAAAACAAAATGAAAGACTAAATTTATGCAGTTTAGGAATTCAATTAAACAGACCTTTATCAACATCTTAGAACAACACTGAATCCTGGTAAATAATTTTTACACGATATTGTACATGAAGAAAACTTTTTACCAGATATTAATACCCAAATATTTTTAGCTCATTGTGCTGCACCTCTGAGAGCTTTGTTTCTGAGTTATCTGCATTGCAACCAGCAATAAAACCACACTACTGCAGCTCCTGCATCACACACAGCAGACGGTATGTGTACACCAATTACTGCTTGTGCATGCACGTAAAATCATTCCATAAACTGGAGTGAGACACAGTAAGGGACTTTGCTACCTACAGCATGCTCATCCTCCCCCTCTCCTCTATATGTTTCTTTTGTTCACCCCATACAGATTGTCAGTCTTTCTGACACCAAGTACCTAGTAAGAAGCAATAGTTGCCAGTTCTGAAGAATAATTTCATCCTTCCCTTCTGTCTCTTGGGTGCTTTTTCCCAAGCCACTACGTCAGCTGCTGAACCCAGAAGCAAAATACCAGCTGGCCAAAAGGGTGCCAAAAAATAAAGGGCTGGAGAAAGGGTGAGTGTAGGGCAAGATGCTGCAATGCTTCCATTTTGCCTATTTGATGGACTGTTAAAAGAAACATGCTTCTTTCTTGCCCTCCCCATGCATTTATATAGAATACATTATTTTCTGTGTGTGCATGCACACATACAGACAAGCCTATTTTCCTGTCAAATCATTTTTTAAATTGTGCACTCGCTAAGCAAGCCTGTGTAAACAATCAAATCCCCGAGTGCCAGAAGAGGAAACACCACCCATGTACCAAATGGAGGGAGCTGGGATCCTGCCTGGAATAAGTCCAAACCTCCTCCTGCATTTTCTATTTTTATAATGGGTGCTAATGTGTAAGAAAAGAATTTAATAATCTGTCATCTATGCTCTATGCCTTCTAATGCCCAAAAACTCCACGTGACAACATAAGCAACCCTCACCTGCACCATACCTCCAACACTACAATTTCCTTGTTTTTTCTTACCAGGCAATGCAACAGATAGCCAAGAATCTGCTCTTACTTGCTACAGCAAAATACAGAATTAGTGTCAGAACTTCCTGGCAGAGTGGTTTTTGTGTCTGCCAGCTGTCAGCTATTGAAAAAAAGCAAGATGCTGGGGAGCAGCTAAACCACTTTCACTCACAGCCCCATTCCAAAAGCCTGGAGAAACTGCTATCCGGTTCTGGTTGTAACGCTCACCTGGAGTACCCATCTTTCAGCTTTTCAGCTCATCCATTTCTTGTGGCTGTTGGCCACAAGACTTAGCACATGGCCATGGTCAGGCCACAGTCAGGTCACTGAACTGTGTTTTACTGAATTCACCATTTCTCATCAAGAACCTGCCTGAAATGCAAGTCTCTTTCCTACCAAAGAGTAATTAGAATGCAGTTAACTGAAAAATTGGTTCTCAGGGACAAAGGAAAAACATTTTTTTTCTTACCTAGTTCCTTTTTTCTGTTAAGAAAATTATACAGTCTAACATAACCCTGTGTCACAAGCCTGTGTTTACATAGTGTGTATTCCCAGAGATAATGCTGTAATTTCCAAGGTACCTCTGGTTTAATACAAGGTACTGGAGAATGGTATAAATTATCTCTGCAGTGATTTTATGCTGAATTTTCAGTGGTATGTAGCAAACAGTAAAAATGGAAAAGATACGCTCTCGTGGGCTCACAGTACTTCATCTTCCATCCAGAAAATAAGTAGTAATAGTATTACAATATATTATTACATACATATTCGTAGTATGCTTTATATATGTAGGCTCTGCAGAGTTAAGTCTTCAACAAAATATGTAACTGAGATGGAAAACAGTATTACTTGTGTTGAATTAAAAATGAGCAATTTGCCCAGGAGGGGAAAAAGTCAGTTTCATTGGCTACATGAAGTTACAATGGAATTTGCGTAGGATTCTCTTCAGTAATTACATTTATTCTAGCTACGGGAACAAGTAATATCAAATTCTTTGCATGTGATGGTTCTGTATAGTAACTAAACACTTCTGTGTTTGATCCAAATTAGAAAGTGTCAACAGTTCTAGCACGGTTTTGGGCTGGTATGATCCAGTTCCATGACTACAGGGGTGGGGGGAACCCCAGTTACCCATGCCTGGTGAGAGGATAAAGAAGGGAAAAAATGTAGTAAAGTGAGCATAAAAACAAAACAGGGCAAGAATCTAAGGAAGAGCACTAATTTATTAAATATGATGATGGAATGCAAGATAATACAATGTAATACAATATAAATGGAACTGAAGCTAATAAATCAAATAAATGACAAAGAGAGAGTGTCCAAAACCAAAGGCCTTACTCAAATGCTGAAGGTGAGACAGCTAGGGAGCACACAGAGCAGAGACTAGCAGTAAAAGAAGGGAGAATCTCATGACTCCCCAGCAGTTTTATCTTTTCCTCTGAATGGAAAACAGTGAAGTCTTAGGGGGTGTGTAGTTGTTCTCTTCTGAGAACCAGGTACCCAGAAATATCAACAATCCACAAAACTGAAGCATTAACTCCTTAACTCTGAGTGCACTTCATATGGAATATTAATAACAGAAAACAAACATAAAACCATGACACGGAAAAAAAGGGATATTGACTGTTCTATAAATGTGTCGTATTTTATCCATTTTTTCTGAAATAAGAACAGCTTTTCTTTTTTTCCTATTCTCATTTATCTTTCCTCATTCTTTTTACTCTTTGTACAGGATTTTTGATTCACAAGATAGAGGTGATTTCAAGAAAGAAGCAATTATAACACAAAGACTTGTTGCAATGTTTTAAATATTTCACTGTCAGATGAAATAAAGTTAGCACTCTAAAGCAGGAAGTTATTTTCAAGATAACTCACATCAGCTTGGTCAACTCCCCAAGCAGTGGGAGAAAAAAAAAATTACCTATTTCATCTTCAAAAATTAAAGCTAGTCTGGGACCACAAACATAGTAATATCATAATCAAAAACTTGCCACTTAATTACAGGAAGATCCAGCACTGCATACAAATCTTAACTGCGCAGGTCTTCATTTTTAAGAGACTGAAATTTTCCAAGTGTAGCCTTACCTATCGTCTTGCTGTTTCCATTGTTTAAACACTAATAACTACGTTTTAGTTCCAGTATTATTTCCCTTGGTTTGATAAAGTTATGAGCTTTGCAGTGCATCTTGCTGCCATGTGCATAACTTAAATACAGTTCAGTGCTCAGTAATAGGGCTTTTTTTTTCTTTTAAATTACAAGACATTAACAAGTTTAGATCATGGTTGATTTAACAATGCAAAATTCTTAACAATCCTCTTTAAACATTCTCTTCTGTAACTTGGAGTAATATGGGTATAAGTACGTACACTTGTCCAAGAGACTGGGTGTCAAGATACCCACCTCCATACAGTTTACCATCCTCAACGTTTCAGGTCACTTTCTAACTACAAAACAACACTTTGCTAAAAAACAGAAACAGCTTAGATGTGAGTTTTTTTACTTAACCCACTTTGCATTTCTCTGAAATTCTTCTCTTTTGAAAAATAAATGCTTGCAACGTCCCATCACTGATTCAAAACCATGGCAAAGAGCCCTTCCAATGCCAGTAGTGAGTTCCAGGCTGAGGTTTAGGCAGAGTGAAGCCCAGCACCTCAGTGTCACATACCCAAGTATGCTTCCTGACTTACTGATCCTTCTTCCAGATAGAACCGTCAAATGCTTGTATTTCCACAAGTACTCAGCTGCGACAACTGAAAACCTATTTTAAACTCCCTAATCCGTTTTAAACATTTATCTTATGATAAATATGATGTGCTCATGAAGAGATGATCACACAGCTTTTAATCCAGCAAGTTAGTCATAAGTTCAGCTTCCACAACACAGAATGAGCGTAAAACCTGCTAGTGCTGACAAAAAGGCAACCCAGAGCAGGTAAACTCCTATTATCAGTCTATACTAGAAACCTATTTTAAACTGCACACTGCTGCCTGTAAGTCTTACCTTAATCCGGCTTCATTCAGACTAGGATTCATCAAGTTCTCTATTGAAGGAACAAGGCTCAGAAATTCTAGCGAGTGATAAACCTAATTCTGTAATACCCATATAGATATATTCATATTTAATACTTATATATTTTAAGAAAACAAGAGTGTAGAGAACAGTAACTATCAAAAAGTCATAATGCACTGGTTCTCTGTTTTGCTGGGTACTTCATCCATTCTACAGAAATTAAATTTCAGCTGCTAAAAACAGAAGTCAAAGACAGAAAAATCCAGCACTTCCCACCCAGCTTTTAAGGGCAACAAGAGCACTCAGGAGCCCAGAATTTCCTTGTTATTGAAGTAAATTCTTGGAATTAATAGAAACCCACAACGCCAATAGAAGTACAAGTAACCTCGAACACCTGCTACCCACAGAAAAGAAACGACACTGGAAAAAATGGATAGAAAATATTATTTAAATGGCTTATTATTATTGAAAATACTCTGAGGCCTTCCCTGTTACATAAGTACTGTAAAAGCAAGATGTTCTTGGCAATCAGCATAGCTTCACTGTGTTTGCTACATTGATTTCATTAACTATTACATCATGCTTAATTTCCATAATTGGCCTCAACTTTACTTTATAAGCCAGTCTAATTTAGTTTTTATGCATATTTCAGTTTAATACAGTGTGTTTCCACTGCAAACCCTTCAAGGGCCACATATTCATCTTTCACTACCTCATTTAGAGCTTTCCCTAGGAGCAAACCTCAAAAGGACAAAGCCCACAGTGTCTAGGAAGCACCCTGCTCTTCCAGCTCTGACAGCTAGAACTCCCATTCCGGTCCTCACCACACAGATTTGACTAGCAAATCCTTCTCTTCCTGTGAATCCATCACACAAGGACACACTTCCAACAAAATACAGCTGCTAAGAGTTGTTGTTTCATGACAATTCTTTTACAAGTTTAAGTCCCTCTACTAATTAACTTTTCTCCACACATAAGAAAGTTTCCTAGCCTTATCCTTCTTGGCTTCTCTGGCTGTTCTAAAGCATGTTTTCTTTTTAGATCAGTATTATTCATGTTCAACTTACTCAGGGACTTAAGATTTGGCCCCTGCAACATTGCAATAACATCAGATCCCACATCCTGAGCAGCTATTTCTCTCTTGACAAACCCTTCTGCAGACCTCCCTGTTCTGTTCCCTGGCTGCAGCACGCCCTTCACATACCCATCTCCTCCTCATTCCTCACACACAACTCCTCCAGATCTTTTTATGTTGACAGCTACAAGGATGGGCTAATAAGGGTCACACTTTCATTTATGCACCTTTTTACACGTTCCACTTCTGAGTAAATTCAGTGTTTAGTGATGTAACAAATCCAGTTCTCATCTTTACTTCTGTTATAGCTTGTTCTCAAATGACTAAAATTAGAGTGACGCCTCGTGAGGGAAGAACACAGTTTATTATGTGAAGTCTGGTTTTTGTACCACAGCTTTTATCAATATAATATCATACATAACACTGTAAAATATACAGTAAGTGAAAATCTAACACTGTTGATGCCGATTGCCCTCTGAGCAGAGACACACTTTAAAGGAAGGCACTGACCTAGAAAGGGAGGCATTATTTGGATAGCTTTGTTATCCACTCAGCTTTAAACCTTATTCACTTTAAAGACACAGATGCCATCCATGCTGGGGAAATGTTTACAATGCTAACACGATTAAGCTCAGTAGTTACTCAGAGTTAAAGTCGCAGCATAACTGGGCCTCCAGCTGTTGCTCACAATAACCTAATGGGTACCTGCCTGCTTCCCGGCAGGCTGGCAGGAGCCAAGGACAGCACGGAGCAATTCCCACTCACCCCCCTCCTGCTGAATAGTACAGGATCCAATAGCATACACCCAAAACAGAATATACATCTGTCTTTGGTAGAAATTAAATCCCTTGGATCTTTTGTGATTTTTAAGCTGACAAATTGTCATCAGTTTACCAGCTTCTGCAAAGTATCTAAATACAAAAAACCAGGAAGGCTGTGATGGCTAAAATTACATGTATATCAACTTTTCACAGAAGATCTTAGATTCTTAGACTGAATACAATCCAGCCACAACAATTTAATATTCTCAAGTAATCCTCTAAATCTTAGATTTGTACATCATGCAACCCACACACTTCCCCAGTTGGTCTGAAAATAAATAGGTTGGGAATCATTTATCTGTTAATATGATATTACAGAGCTCAGGTCAGGGTGGGGACATCAGGGTGCCTGCCACAGAGTCTCTCCCAGCCCTAAGCCAATAACCCACCAGCAACACAGCATGCAGTTGACTGGGTTGGCACAAGAAGCCTGGCAGCAGAGCCTGGGCTCTGAGCACCCAGGACCAAACCACTCTGCCACCTGAATGCCATACTGATGTGAAACACAAGGATGTTCAACCTCTCTGTCCCATGCCACTTCTGGAAACAGCAGAGAAAGGTTTCTATGAAGTTTGTAAACCCAAACCCTTGTTGGGATTTCCACTTCACCAACTTCTGTTTCAGTGCAAATATTTGCACAATAGTTGGAAAAGGAGGGCTTTGAACAGGCATGGGACACACAGAAGAAATCAAGACATCAACATTTAATTGCAGAAACTTCACCTGACCCCACCCTGAACCAGAGTCAACATTACCCATTGATGTAAAACAGAGCTTTACATTCAGAAACTACATGTGGTCCAGGAAACTGCAAACACTTCTTTGAGCTTTTATGGTAGTTCACTTTTAGTTCTAAATGGTTTCCCATGCCACAATCCCATTTTCCATTTCCTTCTGCAAAACACTAACCAGTGTTTTGAAAATGAAGCTTATCTGCCAAACATTAGAAGCTCAGAGTGGTGCTGTCCCTACTTTTTCTCCAGCCAAGTTTTCAGAACACCCTTTACAAGCTGTATGTACTCTGTTGTACTCATTAGGGATGTGAAGGTTACTGGAGAGAATATTACTAGAGAGAATATAAGACAATGGTGGAACCGGAATGGTTTTTAATCTCAACAAAAGTTATCAGAAGGAGTTAGGTTGATGCTACAGAAACTGTCTGAAACACCCGAAGAAATACATCCGACTCCCAAAAGCACAGCAAAGGAGGTCTTTCCCCATGAGAAATATAAGAATTTTCAAGTAATTTATAGGTACATTTTGATCCGGACGTAGATCAGCAGAGCAGTAATTTCTCTCTTTGGGTAAAGTAAGTTCCCACTCAGCTTTCTCATCACTAGAACAGATTTTTCCTCATTGTCACTTTCACACAGCAGGAGTTTCCTGTCCTAGATCTTACTAAAAGAAGTTTCATTCTGACAGTTATTGATGCTACTTTTGTGGGAGCTGACATCCAGCCATTCCAACACAGCTACCAAACAAGCCCCTTTGACAAGGGCCTTGAAAGTGTCTTGCACACTGAAGAGAAATACTGAAGATTTAATCTGTTTTACTTTTTCTACATTGTAGCTATTGTAGCATGCAATATGGACACTTCGTCCCTGCTCAGTTTATCACCGTCTTCAAATATATAGACATACTTAGTGAGTTTGTTTATTAGGCATACTACGTAACTGTAGTGTGGTACTAGTCTAACTAGTATCTATTTTCTGCTTGCTTGAAGGATACAAATGAGTTCAAATCCAGGAGCAAGCAGCAGGGTGCCCCCTGCCAAGCTCAAGCTGGCTTTCCCACAAAGCCCTCCAGGTGCTGCAGGGAGCCCTGACCTGCTTATCCTTCTGCTATCCCATTCTCAGCCCCACTGAAACTAAGAAAGCAAGCGAGCCTAGCAGTGGATAAAAAGGATGTGGGGTTAGAAGCAATCTGAAAACACCTGATGTTCCAAACAGTAAAACTGAATACAAGCATCTAAAGGCTGGTGAGCACATTTATGTGGCTACCAACTCTATTTTTTCTTGTATTTAATACATGAGTATTATGAAACTATCATTAAGGTCAGGTAGACTGCTCTATTCAACCCCAAACACTTTCTTCCATTATTTCACCATTATTTCAAATCATTTAACACTTTTTGAGTTTTGTCAATCCAAAGGAACTCATTTTCAGAATTGCTGAAGTAATAGCAGTGCAACAATCATATATATGCATATATTTTAATATATACATAATATGTTTTAAGGAGAGACTTCTACGAAGTTCTTAATTTTCTAAATACCCAGAATAGACTTTAACTGGTGCTGTTAAAAATAAAAAATAAAAAAAAATCTTCCTCAGCCTTTACACTAATGGAAACAGGAATCCAGCAAGCTAGAATCAGCCAACTGATAAATAAATTCATTTATTTGTACTGTGTTATTTCTATAATGCTATGATCACCCCATCCTTTTCTTTATCAATAATGTCCAAAACTTAAAATTACAGTGTTAAAACTAAGTAATTTTAGCTTATAAAGCAAGTGTTATAAAAACTACAAATTTAAATTACACAAAATATTGCAAAAGATACAGGTTAATGTATGTGTAATTTAAATATATTTCAATGCATTTTATAATATACATTATGTCAATACACACAATACATACATGACAATGTATGTTGTATAAAGCTGTATAATATGGTGCTCAAGAACTTATTAGTTAGAAAGGGAAACAACGAGATATTCCTCACTCAAAATAAAAGAGGACCACGTGGTTATTTCTCATGAAGTTAGTATTTAGAACTACTGTCTCACAGTTACACCTCTAACTCAAGAAGCAAGGGAAACTCCCCATGTGCTGCCTGGCCACGTGCCACAGAATAACCTTTGAAAAAAGTGCTACACCATTTCCCAGCTATTGAACAATATACAAACACACCACATATCCTGTTTTACAAACTACTCACTCCTATTTGCTTTGCAAGAAATTACACAGACCTCCACAAACAAACAATAAGTAGTAAGGTACACAGTACAGGTTATGTAAACAAAATCAATTCAACCTTCTCACATTGTTATACAATCTTTAATTATATGACCCTACTTCCCCCTCCACCCTTGAGTTTTCATATGCTATCCAATGCATTGAACAAAAGAAACTCAATAAGCAGTTTGAACAACAAGGAAAAATGGCCTCTGTGCCCACTCCTTATTTTTCCAGTTTTAATTTCAAAATGAAATGCTCATTTCCTACTAGGAGTTTTCTATGGTATTTGCTTATTAATCATGTAAGTGACAGGAAAAAAAAAAAACACTTTACAGTCCATATACCAATTCTACACACGGAATACTGAGACATCAGAAATCTTGGTTATCCAGTTCAAAACCATCAAATTAGCCCAGACATTTGCCATCAGCATTATCTATATATGATCTAGTTCCCAGGCATATTGCTGATAGTGCTCAGTAATTATGTGAATCAAACTCTAAGACACCGTAACAACCCAAGTACAATTAGAAACCTATAGGAAGCTTGGTTTGGTGCAGCTTGCTTAGAATCACTGTGGTGTTAACTGCTTTTGCTATGGAACAGGATTTACACATACTTATCTTTTTGAAACTTTAGTCCCGAAGACCCTAGAAATCATCAAATAGCTGCACTGACATCCCTACATCTAAACTTGAAGAAACCTTTTTGCAAGAAGTTTGCAGATGTTGGGGTGGGACAGCATCTGAGGCTATTGGCCAAGCTGCCATGCCTTGGCAGTTGACAGAGTTTGCAGTGCACCCACTGAATCCAGCTGCTACCTGGTTATGTCATATCTGAGTGACACATTTTGGATGTTGGCATATTAAGGTCACTAGAAGGTGAATCCTGCCACTCTATCTCCACTGCAGGTCTGCAATCCACATTCAGCATGCTGTCACATTCATCTAGCCACCAGCACACAGATGACGCTCTTTTTGATGAACAGCCCAAATCCCCCTACAACACATTCCTCCTCACACATGCCACACATAAGGAGATAAAGACACACAGGCAGAAGCCAATTGCTTTAGAAACATATAAATAAGATTAACAAAAGAACAAACAGCAGTTAGATGATGAAAGCCAGTGAGAACTGGCAGCTAATTCCCATTTGGAATTTGAAAAAAATCTTGTCAGAGCTCAGTCACTTGCCCATGGCTCTCCTGGAAAAATCTGTATTCTGATGCTAGCATTCCTGTTAACAGATCCTGCATTTTCAGCTAGACAGAAGAAGAACATTAGACCAAGTGTTCTTACAAAACAATTTTTCACAGAAATAGTCTCTGAACAGGCTTACTAATTAAAAACCATTGACAGTCACCAAATATATTGTCTGTGGTATAAGATTTCCTTCTAAAGAAGGAATTACTTTTCATCTGAGAGGAGAAAAGACTAACCATATAAATCCATTTTCATTGGTTTCCAGTTGATGCTTGCTTTTGAAAATTAAAACATCACTCCTTAGATATGTCCCAAGACTTTGGTAATGAGTTACAGTTTAAGTAATTCCTCAGCATTCACTCAAACACGAGTAGCATTACAGATGCACGTTAAGTGATTACACCTCACGGTACTCTAGTCCTGGAGGATTGCTAATGGGATATAAGCGTTCTCCCTCTCTTTGGGTAATCAAAATCCCATCATCCCTGTGGCCAGTCTGAGTCAATGTTCAAATCATACCTGCTTCCTAGCCAATGCCATGTGAGCGGCACAAGATGAAGAACTACATAGAATAAAAAGGATTTTTGTCTTTTCTGAGAGGAAAGCATGCAACAAGAACATTTCACAGATAAACTGGAATCACTGCCCTTTCAGTGTATGCTATTTTTCCTCAACACAAGAATATAGAATCTAGACTTAGATGTCCTCAGCTTGGCTCTGGATATTTGTTAAAACAAAATTAGAACAGGACTACCAATTTCACTTTACACTTTCTTAGTCTGTTGAACATGCTTTATTTTTGCTTCAGTAAAAATCATATTAGCTACATCACCACCTTTACCTCATTAAGAGTCATATATAATGTTCCAATCCTGAAGGGTTATTGGGAACACATATGAGCTTACTCTTTGCTTACTCTGCTGCTTCCATTATCCCATCCCTATATTCAGACCTCTGGCCAACAAGGTGCTCTGCTAGACATGAGACATTTTTAATCTGAGCTAGGAAGGGGTCAATTTCACAAAGTCTTGCAAAAAGCACTTTTTCAGACACCGTCATAAGAAAAAGATCATACCTTCCTAAGTAACTCATAGAGAAAACTGAGAAAAAAAGACAAACATATTGCTATTAAAAAAAATTCCTCAGCAAGATAATTTACACCAACTCATTAGCTGCCAAAATTGACCTCTGCTTTTAAACCACATTTCTCCCTTCCATGTGGCATTTTCATTAAGACGAAACGCTGCTCAAGGACTTCAGAGAATTTGCATTTTGTAGACACAGCACATTGTCATCAAATTGTATACAATTAACCTGAAATTAGCATGAGCTACAGAAAGGCAATTAAAATAAACTAGCTATTTTTTTTTGGTCTTTGATATCTCTTCAGTGAATCCTTTTTTGGAACAAATACTGGTAGGTTGAAACATGTCTGTTGTACAGTAGCACAGATCTATCATTTTAAAAGCTTTCCAGGCAGGTAGCTGTCTCACCATGCCAAGTTTTGCTGAAGTTCTTTTTCTGATGTACTTTTCAGCATCCATAACAAAAACAGAACTTGATGAAACTTAATCCTTCTATTGTTACTCATGCTAACTGGACAACACTAGTACAGACCAACAAATGCATTATTTCTGTGGTCTTGGTGAAGGTGTTTTGTGTTCCTGGTTTTTTGTTGTTGTTGTTCTGTAAACCAGGAATATTTGTGTTTCACTTTTTGAACAACACAGAGTTACTGTGGAGTCAAGACAAATCCTTACACATCATCTCATGGAAATCCTTACACACCATCTCATCTGTAAGTAGAAAAGCTTATACCCCTCAGATCAACAGCTTGATGCAAAGTCCTGAGCAGCCATTACAGCCTTGACATTTCCCTCCCAGGGCTTTGGTTTAACTCCTGAGTACGAAAATTCATAGACACTAGACTTGCCTCATTGTGGATTTCATGGGAAACAGCTTGCTTCACATTCTGGACCCACAGAGCAGCCCATAACGTTCTAAGGTAGTCACAGTCCTAAAGCAGCTCCATGTCTGGATTCAAATGATTGTGCTCTATACCTAACAAGTAATGCACATGGTTCCCTCGATGTAAACAAATATTTCCCAGGGTTTGAAATTGCCATTAGTTAAGGCAGTGTCACGATACTTGTTGCTAAATAGCATGACAAAGAGAGAAAACAAAAGATGATGCTGTCTTCTGTACATATTACGATCACTCTGCCCTTACTGTGTGTTGTTTGTGAAAGCCAAACAAGCCTCCATACTGCAGACACATTTTAACACTACGTTATTAATCCCTTCTGTATATTTGTATTTCTTCACATAGTGGGTCACACTTGGCCTTTTTTTTTTTTTTTTTTTTTTTTTTTTTTTTTACAACCTGATCTAGGAGTTCCCAGAGGAAATCATATCCTAGGGCATAACACAGAGAAAGGCAGGTAGAAGAACAAGTCAAGTGTAAAAAAAAGCAAAGCTCTTTCTACAAACTTCTGGCTTAGTGTTATGTTCTGCAGGGCAAAGAAGGAAGGGAATCAGATCTCTTGCTTTGCAAGAGCTTGCTCCAGCATCCCTGTCATGAGCTCCACACGTCTCAGGGTAAAGAACACACTGCAGTCTGATGCACTCACCGCTATGGTAACCAAGCTGCTTTGACTCTTGCTTTTAACAAAGAAAGTTTTTAAAATATAGATGCTGATATAGCAGTTTTACAGTCTTGTTTTGGAAATGTGAATAGAAATTTTAAAAAGCTGTACTTTGCATTATTTAGACAAAAGTTCATACTATGCATCACAATATCCTTGCCTACCCTTCAAAACAGCCTACAATCAAATGTCAGCTGTCATGACAGTCCAAGCACCTAACCGCAAAGCTATATTTCAAGGCAGTCTTATGGGAAACATCACGCTGAGTTTTGACTAATTGTGTACCTTTCATAAATAATCCTGAGGTTCAGAGCATAAAGAAATGTAGAGTATTATTCTTGAACTGCTAATTAATGGGACATAAATTAAGATCTTTCTCTCTAACCTTTAGCTAGCTTCAGAGAACAACTGAAATGCTAGCAGAAATTTAAACAGTGGTAGACAGCATTTACAAGCTGTCTGTATTGTAAACAACTGCAAATGTAAGTACAAGTCCAGAAATAGTTTTAGAGCTGTGATTTTCATTTATCTTATAAATATTATTTCAGATTTAAAACTGCAAATGCCAGAACAGATCCAACAGACATAACTGATCTTCTCTCTGACCTTTGGAAGATACTATCTCCCAAGACAGAAATAAGGAGACATAAATCTCCCTGACATCATTCCTTGACAACTCCAGTACCAAGAGCAAACTCCAGAAGCACAAGGATCTTTATACGGAAGTACAGGAAAAAAAAAAACAACATTTAATCTGAAGTGAATACTGTTCCACAACCCTACAAACTTCAAATTAACAATTATGAGAATTTGGAAAGCACAGACCTTTTTAGTTCTGCTCCTATCTCTCCCCATTGTGATAAAACCATGACAACAGTTTCACTTGGATACAGAAGTCTTGGATCATTTTGCAGATGCTCCCCACTCAAAACATAACTGGCTTAGAAACCTTGGCATGCTAGGTGTAACATCAAGGGAGTTCTTGAGTTCTTTAATGCAGCACCTGATCAAATATATTTATCAGCAATACTGTCCTGCATTGCTTTACACTATGAGAAAAATCACAGATAATCTACGGGTGTCCTTTCTTTATTTTTACTAAAATTTCTATTCAAACTTGTATGTTGAAATGCCTCAGATGATCCCTTCATTTATGTCATATACCATGCTAAAATCTAAGTCTGCTTAACTTGAGTGTGACCTTATCTTAAAGGAAAAAAACCCACAGGAATCTGTTCAAAATGCTTGCATGCCACAATCAGAAGGGTTGAGGGCATTTAAAACATCTGGATTTTCATTTCAAACAATCTGAAAAGTTTCAACTATTTAGTTGTTCACAAAACCAGGATAGTGCAATATACCTATCTTCTCTAGCACAGAAGTGAAGTCTACTTTAGGGCCATAAAACAACCAGAACTGTTACTCTTATAAACCCATAAGCAGTACCCTAGGATATCCAGATGTTGACTTCTCAGAACTTTAAAAAGCCTTCTGTTTAATTACTGCAATAGGAGATGCTGTCTGAAACAAGCAGTTTTCAAAAGGTTTGTCATACGAGTTACAACGCTGGATAATAAACATGGTGCTCCATTTGTATTTTATTTTCTTTTAAATCTCTTTAAATTGCAGTTCCTAAATTAAATAATTCAATCTGTTCCAAAACTGGGATGGTTTCACAAGACCTCCATAGAAAGACGAAGGTAAATTCCTTCCAAGCCAGATCTCCGCAGGGCTGTCTTGAGGGTTGGGCTACAGGGAATGAAGGGGAGGTTGGTTTGGGTTATTAATTTTGCACAGGACAATTGCTTCTACTAAGATGTGCAAGCCACTCATACTAAATCTGTTTCTGCTGTTTGACAGCAGGTATAACTGGGAACAGCAATAGTAACGGCAAAATACCATGTGAGCTACACATACAGATCACAGAAGGCTACTCTGTTTTAAAGGGGACGCAGCCTCCCTAAATAGTGATCCACACATCCAGTGCAGCTGTTCCAGCCATACCCTGCCTCCTAGAGAAAAGTATCAAAAATACAAAACCAACAACAAACAACTCTTCTACACTATGCCCCACTAGAATACTCTAGTTTGAAATTATGACTATACACTGTGCTCAAGAGGTTTGAGTCAACACATTCTCCCTTTCCCATGGAGAAAGAAACCAGAAGGTGGAGCTAAATGAGACAATCAAATCCACCCTCGTTCATGCAAAAAGAACGATTTGGCTGAGCACTCCAACAGTTTCTCTTGACATACTTTAATTCTGGCAGGATTATCCATTCAGATGGTTGGTATCCTACTATTACCATCTATGTTATGTCAGCTGGTATCATCTCACTGTTCTCTTGAATATCTCTCTCTCTAAAACTAACTCTTAACTTTTTACTTGGATTATAAATCCATGATAGAAGGGGCAGTACTGACTACTGCAATTCACAGCTCTGATAATAAACCAGTGAATCAACACGTGCAAACACTGACTTCCTGTCAACAGCTGTCAACCTCTCACATTATTAAATGTGAGTTACAGTAACAAACAGATGAAGCAGGAAGGAAACAATTTTATTACTGAATTATGTATGTTTAGATAACTCATCGGCCTTTTCTTAAAAGCACTGTAGAGATAAATAAGCAAAACCATTAGCCAGCACAGACAAAATAAAATGGATGAGGAACGACAATCACAAAACTTGTTAATTTAGATTTTTTCAATAGGTTACAAGTAAAACTTGAGAATTAATTGAAGAGTTTTATACAAACGATGGCAAAGTAGCATGCTTACTTAAAAAGAGCTGGTACTTAGATCCACTAAACAACAGCATTATACGCATACAAGGTTTTCACACACTTCATCTTGTAATTACTTTGTAATGCTTATTTATATGCAGAACTTTGCTTGGGGTGACAAACAGACCAAATAAGGAGGATTTCTTAGTCTCTCTCTCAAATTCTTGCTCATTAAAGCATATCACTTAATTTACAAAGCGATTGCTGTACCATGCCTGTTCTGCTCACAGTACCACATGAGCTACTGGTGCTTCACTGGTAGCAGAAACAGTCCACAAAACAGAGACACTGAAGAGGACCTGCTGGCTTGGTTCTGAAGTCTGGAACAAGACCTGCACGTCTGGTTTGCATAAACTATGAAGCGAAAGCTGTAAGGTTTAATAATTCCCAGTAACTGTCAAAAAAGAATAACAACTTATTTTCCTTCAGTGGAACAGTACACAGACTAATGCCAAAGTTACAGAGGGAAAACACAGTCGCCTGATATTAGCAACTCAAATGTAAGAACAAAATCCATTTTTACAGCATACTGCCTTCAGCACTGATGAACAAACCTTCACTACTCCTGACTCCAATGAGGATATAAACTGTTGCCACATCTAGCTAGGGCTGAAGGAAATATCACAACTTGAGTCACTCAACACATACTGCCACAGATACAGTGAGGCTGAACGAGTCTCTCACCTTCCTGCATTCCAACCACAGCAAAGTGCATAAAGACAAACTTTCTGATGGCATACTTTACTTCTAATCATTAATTTCCCATTTCAGTAATAACTCTGAAAAACACACGATTTGTACCGCTGTTGGAAGATTTCCTTTAGGTTAATATTCAGCAGTGTCACAAAACCTGGAGGAAAAAAGAAAGTATGTAGTAAATGGAGAACAGCCAGCTAACCAAATCCCAAGGGTCTCAATATAAATTGCACAGAGAACAGAGCAGCAGTCAAGCTTCATTAATTGATTTGCAAACTTTTTTGAGGGTCTTCACTTCAAACAGCCCAAATTGGTACAAAGCCAGTTCATTTGCCTCCAGGGGAAGAAGGGGGAGAAGGAAAGAAAAAAAAATTGAGTGAACAGGATAGGCAGTAAATTGAGAGCAGGCAGAGAAGATATTTATCCCTTGCCTTCTAATCTGCTTCTGTGTTTGAAGCAGCAGCTACAAACCAGTTCCATCTTCCTGAGCTATAACTTTGCTAGCCCTTCCCTAAGAGACACCAGAAACACAGGACAAACATGGGTATACTGAACATATAAAAACAGATCCAGCACAGCACAGGCTGATCCAGTAGTTGAAAAGTTGAACTGAGGTAACATTACCCCTTCCTCAATGGTACAGTACAACCTGACAGCTGTTCAGTGTTCCTGTGCAATGCAGGAAGACAAGACAGAACAGCACTTAGTCTTGTTACTTAATTCCACATATACTTCAGATACTCAGAAAAGAAATCTTTGTGTACTTACTGTGCCCTATGTACTACAACTTTATTTGATAAGCCTACTGGGAAACCATGTCCATCTCAACAGTAATGAGGATGTTTCGTTCTATCACCTGCTGCTTTCTTTCTTCCTTTCAGGCACAGGAAAAAAAAGCACACCCTGGAATTTTTATTTGGTTGTAGGTGAAAATGGAACTTAACTCCAGACTCTTGCAGATTCCTAATTAAGAGCATACAAGGTTAAAGCAACATATGAGCATTAGGGTTTGTTCTAATAAGTTCTATCACCCAAGAGGTGGTCCTACACTACTGGGGCCAGGTAGCATATATCCTTTAAAGCTCAAGGGGACAGGGAATCAAAGTAAGGGGTTTTATAGTCATACAATACAAAGACAGGCTGAGAGCTTGGTTTGTTCAGTCTGGAGCAGAGAAAGCCCAAGGAAACCTCAATCCAACATTCCAATACTTAAAAGGGATTATAAACAGGAAAGAAATCAACTCTTTACATGTGTAGAGAACGATAGGACAAGAGGGGGTGGTTTTAAACTAAATTAAGGGAAACATAGATTAGATGATGGGGAAAAATTTTATTTTTCCACTAAGAGGGTGGTGAGGCACTGGAACAGGCTGCCCAGAGAAGGCGTGGATGTCCCATACCTGGAGGTATTCAAGGCCAGGGTGGGAGCCCTGGGCAGCCCTATCTAGTATTTGATCTGGCAGTTGGTAACTTTGCCAAGGCAAGGAGGTTGGAAATAGATGATCTTTGCAGTTCCTTCCAGCCCAAATCATTCTATGATTTCAAAGACACTACAAGCACCTTCACACCAAGAAAAGGTTTTTCACCTTCACGACAAAGACTTTCACTCGAGAAATGCAGGAGGAATGGAAGTTACCTGCACTGCAGAAAGCAAGATACAAATGGTAAGTTGTTCATATGCACTGGAAAATAGGACAGATAGAGCATGTTTCCAACCATGAAAACTTCTTTCAAATCACTAAGCTGACTGCTACTTGACAGAGTAACTGGTAGTCCTAAACCGGATGCACAGCTGGAGGAGCACAAATCCCCTATTTTAAATTGGACTTATCCCTTCACTAGTCAGACAATAATTCCAATTTCGTAATTCCATTGCCCAAGCACTGCATGGGTTGGAAATCCTCTCTCAGAAAGGTGAATCCTATTCCTCAAGTACTATTGTGAAACAAACATATTGTTCTCTAACTAAGCACTTGGCAAGCAGTGGAATAACTCCAGAAACGGAAAATAAAAGCCACACTGACATAAAATAAATTACCAAATATCAAAGCAGGTACCACAGCAGCTACTGCATGCAGGCAGAAGAGTACATTAAAGAAAGCTTGAGTTAGGACAGCTGTATCAACCTTGACCGCCTCAATTTGAAGAAAAAGGCTTATTGTTGGGGAATCATAGCACGATAACGGTCAGCTGTACCTGGAGAATAAGGGGTTTACCTAACAAGAGTGGATATTATGTACATATTGTTCTTGAAAAGAAAATTCTCAACAAGCCAGCTCATTTCAGATAATAAACAAAACACAGTTGATGGAAATACCCCAGTAGAAAAGAACCACCAATATTTCCTGTTTTCCTTTTTTTTTTTTTTTAAATGAATGACAGAACAGGTTATTTGTTACTAAATAATTTATATCCTTTTTGTTGCTTTTCCATATAGAAATAACAAAGTTTGATTTTTATAAGATCACAAGTAGCTACAATCTCACCAGGAGGTTGAAGGGTAGAACATATCTTCACACAGGGAAATAAACAAAAGCAGCATCTAGAAAGGTTAAAGGACAGAGGGGAAAAAAGCAAGAAGAAAGGTGAGGGGAAAAGAAATCTTAAAAAACTGAATCAAAACTGAAGTCTTAGAAATAAGGGATTTGTTACATAGTTAACAATGGTAACCAAATACTGCAGGAGTCTGAACATTTATAAATATGAATGCTGGTGTATATTGCATTTCTTGGATTCCTAAAAGAAAATATTTACAATGAGCACTTTCATGTACATATGTTAAGAGCCAGTTCAGCTAAAAAAGGCTGAGTTCCATCAGCACATTAGAAAGATGAAGAATTTATATGTGTTCAATGCATGATAAAACCTGTTTTCATTCTGGATAACTTTCAGGAAGAAAGTACATGGTGTCAGCAAATCATTCAAATGTGGAAGATCCTGCACACTAAGTAAAATCTGTTGTCCCTACTGAATGCAACCAAGTTAATTCAGCATGCAAACTCCTAGCCCAGTTTATTTCTAATTCACAGCTTCTTCTCACCAGACAAGAGTCTTGCTTACAAAGTAATGCAGGATACTAAGATGGAATGTGGATTCAAATGTTTTAAGCTTCATCAGGAAAATTCCCAATATGTGTATTGCACTGGAAGGAAACAGAGTGGAGGTTTTGTAGTAGAGATGCAAATACTCAGTTCTGACGAGAATCCTCCTCCTTACTTCCAGAGGATCTCCACAGTTTTATTTCTTCTAAACTCACTTAGACACCTGAAAACCTTGTGAAATAACACAACGAGCAAGGATAAACCCGGCAACAAGCAGCCAGAGCCTCAAAGGTAATCTTTGATCTGAGAGGAAATGTACTGAATGGCTTCCGGTCTGTGCATCAGCTTGGCCAGAGGGCATGCAGAACATCGTAAGATCCAGAAGTAAGCTCCCCTTCCATAGCACCCAGTGCCATGCTACGCTCTTCCAGAGGAGGATGCAGGCTCAGGTGCTGGAAAATGAAGAGTGTAGTAGGTAGGCAGATAAACAAGCAAAGCTTTGGAGAGACAGTAAGAGGTTCTCCAAGTAGCATAGCATTGCTTCCTCATTGAAGAGCACGTTTTCAACATATACAGTGCTGCTGAAGTGTTCCACATGAACTTCTATACTTAGAAGATTCTGTCCTGACTCCATTAAAGAACGATTTAGAAAAAACTAACAATGCATCATGGTCATTTAATTGTACAGAGATTCACAATGTAAAACCTTCAGCATAAAGATCTTAGTGATTTAGCGTTGAACTGAGGGCCACACACACACACACTCGAGCAGCCTCCTTGATTCTCAGATCCTTAATGACAGTGCCTGTGTCTGTGCCTTGGCAGTTATGCAATTGTTCTCTTTAGCCCATGACCCGATGACAAGCCAAGATGATGCAAATAAATGTGGCACAGTCCATCCCCTTCTTTCTTAATTCTTCTGGGATTACCAAGTCAGAGTTGGCAGGGTTTCAAAGCAGAAGAGCTTGATAATTCAATCTTGTTTTTTCAGACTTACAAATCCTGTCATTTTTGTAGGGTAGACAGAAGACCAATGGGTCAAGAGTGCTGAACTAGAAACAATTCTTATAGAAAGCAAAACAATTATACTAAATCTTACTTTTATAAGTAAGATTTTAGATGCTCAGAAATATCACTTTGGAATCATTACACTCTGAAAAACTTGTAAATCATGTTTCCAATATGCATGACTTCACATTTAATTAAAACTGAATAAGGTAATTACTGTGTGTTCAACAGCAACTTAAACTACTGGAGCTGAAAAGCTGCTGTATGATAATGATGCACTGACAACTCCGCATGCTGATGCACAATTGTAATAGTCTTACAATGGAAATTTGTACATTTTAATCTTGAGGAGGCTTTACTAAACTATCACCTCTTTTTCATTAGCATCAATTTCAACATTTTATGCAGTTCCCATTCTTCTCATTCATCCAGTAAAGTAGACTGTACCATGTATCACATGAATACTCATGCCACTTCTGCTAGTCTGTGCAAGAGCCTTCCACCACTCATCACCAGCTTGACCACAATAAAACTATTCCAAATCCCATTCAGTGAAGACCAGCTCTATAGTTCAAGAACCACAGATCTAGATGACTTGTTTTTCAAATCCTTACCTTTACAGCATTAATAATAATTTCTAGGTGTTTTTAAGTATGTATACACATACTATTTCTGAAGCCATCTAGAAGCACATTACTCATCACAACTTCATAATGAGAGGAATCTTTACTTCTTCACATTACTCAACCAAGTTTTGCCTCAGCCACAGACCTAATTCATGTCTAGGACAGTGACAGTAAAAGTAAAGCAAGCTTAAAACAACTCTAGTCTTTAAAAAAAAAAAAGGAGTAAAACAAGATTGATCTCTCTGCTCTGTACAGAAAGAAACTAAGGAACGACAAAGTAAACTGGACATGTCCTGGAGAGCAAAAGAAGCAGAAACAAATCTGAAGAGAGCTCCTGACTGTACGTGTGGTAGTTCATTTGCTAAACCACCAAATCATAGAACTGTTTAAGTTCAAAGGGACCTTTAAAACGTCGTCTAGTCAAACTCCCCTGAAATGAATAGGGACATCAATAGCTAGGTCAGGTTGCTCAGAGCCTGAGCCAGCATGACCTAGAACATCTGCATAGAGAGGGCATCCACATCTCTCTATGCAACCTGCTCCAGAGCCTTACCACCCTTTTTATAAAGAACTTCTTCCTTATATGCAATCTGAATCTCCTCTCTTTTAGTTTGAAGCCATTTCCCCTAGTCCTACCATAACACAGAGCAGAGGGGCAGGGTCACCCTCCTTGATCAGGAGGTCATGCTTCTTCTGTTTGATACTGGGCCCACTACTCCAGCCTGTCTAGGTCTCTAGACCTCCCATCCCTTGGGTATGCTGACCAGACCACACAGCTTGGTGTAATCTGCAAGGCTGCTGACAGTGCACTCCATCCCACTGTCACAGTCACTGACAATGATATTTAAGAGCACCTGTTCCAGTACTGATCCCTGATGGACACCACTTGTCACTGATCACAATCCAGACATAAGCCATTGGCCACCACTCTCTGGGTATGATCTTTCAATCAGTTTCTCATTCATTAAACAGTCCCCCCATCAAATCCATATCTTTCCAATTTGGAAAGAAGGATGTTATAGAGGACTGTGTCAAAGGCTTTACTGAAGTCCAGATAGATGGTATCAGTGGTTCTTCCCTTGTCTACTGACACAGTTACATCATTATAGAAGACCATTAGGATGGCCAGGTAGGACCTGCCCTCAGAGAAGCCATGCTCATTATCTGCTGTCACCTCCCTCTTCCATATGCCTCATCATAGTATTGAGGAGAATCTGCCCCTGGATCCCTCCAGGAATAGAGGTAAGGGTGACAGTTGGTAGTTCCCTGGGTCAGCCTTTCTACACTTCTTACAAGTGTGTGTGACAGTCCTGGACCACCCTAACCATTTCTCAGTATTCTAATACTGTAAAACCACAAAACTCTAGTTACATAACTAAGGAACCAGGACACATTTACGCTTAGTTTAGAGATACAGTTAACTAATGAACCTCATAATACTTTAGCTTGTAAGGCTCATGAGTTGACTAAAAGTACTGAAGGAAAGAAATAACCAAATGCACTTTCTGTAAGTTGGTTGCTCAGTATGGAGCACACTAAGTTAATAAGACTGGTAAGATTGGTTAAATTACCCAACTTTTTTTTAAATACCACATCACTGTGAGCACAATTTACACAGCACTCAGGTACTGATTTTAAATTTTTTAGTACATAAAAAATCATCAGTGGCTCTGAATAATACTTGAAGGCAGAAAAAAAAGAACTAGTTGAAGAAGAGGTCTCTTATTGTTAAAGAAAATGAGGAAAAAAAAGGAATAATTCTTAAAATATTCTGGGGAATTATTATTTTATGACAACTAATGATCCCTTTGCACAAGACCCATCTCTTTAGGCAGATTACTTCGATCTATAAGGCACCATTTCTAATAAGCAAATTCAACTTCTGATTCAACTTCCTACGTAGTGACCTCACGCTTAGATCCTTTCAACATAGATTTCCTGATATATTTCAGACTCTTTGCCTACCAAGACAAAACCTTCCAATTGAGAAACTGGATACAATCTCAACACAACACAGTTAGAAAGGAAACTATAATAAATACATAGTAATACTAATAAGACTTCTTTAGAGAAAAAAAAAAGGTTTACTAAAATTTCAATTTTTTTTTTAGTGTAGTAGACATGAAACAATAATTAACAATGCCTGCAGTTGCCTTAGAGAATTGCTATTAGACACCCCTTCCGTACTCCCACAGCTTCTGACAGAATATTTTGAAATGACTGAAATCCAAAGGGAAGGCAATAAGGGAAACACAAAGACGTGTCTTGCTTTAGATTTAAGAACACTAAGTTCATAGCGATTTATCCCATTTTCATGGAGCTAAGAAAACAAACAGTGCAGTAGTAGGCAGAACACTCCTGCAGCAAGGTGAGAGTCAGAGTGCAACGACAAGTCTACTGTGACACAAACCATTTAGCTATGGAGAAGCTGAGAAGTACAACCACCACACTGAGGGAAGTGGCCAGGCTCCCTAGTGGTGCATTTCTATTTCAAGGCTGTAACTATGAATTCAACTTGCACAGATATTAAATGACCCTACTTTGTAAAAACACAGGCTGTGGTCCCCACCAAGGATAATCCACTGACTTCTGGATAGAAAAGTTTCATGCTAAGTTCACTACAAGTTATAGCTATAAACAGCCCCTCAAAAAGATTTCTTAAAGCAAAAAGGTTTTCTAATTTTGTTGGTATTCTTCCTCAGTACAGATCCTTTCATATATTTATTAAGAACAGTGAGAAACACCACAACCATCCTCTTGGCAGAAACAAAAGTATATAAAAATGGCCACCTTCAAGCACAGAAAGAGGTGAGCATTTGAAACAAAAATAAGGGTAAGAAATAATAAACCTTTTTGGCTCATCTGTCACCCTGTCCTTACGACTGGGTATACAGCCTTATCACGTCGAGGCGAGATGGAATGACACAGGTACTAGTGCTTTCATCAGTTCAGTACTCTCCAGTGCTTTCTATGAGATTAAAATTAAGCACATTTCTGTATCACCAGCATAGATGTGAGAACAGAGAGATTATTTCCAAAAGGAAAAATCCATCAAAAAATAAAAAAGTATTCTTTATTACAGGAAGAGTTTTTATGTCACACTTCACAACTAGTACAGATGTGTATCAATGAAAAATGTGCTGCGATAGCCATTTTTGAACCAGTGTTCTACATATGATGTAACCACATACTTGGAGATGGGGAGCTCAGCTTTTATCCAACAAATGCCCTGATTTTTATTGATTTTTTTTTTTAAATCTAAATCAATCACCACAGGCTGATTCACTGCAGAAATAATTAGATCATCAAAAGCCAAAGGGAGTTCTTGGCAGAAATCTGATGAAAACTATAATTCAGAAGTAATGTAAACCAAGAAATCTGTATAGCTGAAATCATAACAGAAAGATTAGAAGAAAATCTGCACTTTTCTGAGTATAATAAGAAGATACAATCCTGTTGCATTACAGTTTGTTACTACCTATTCACTTCTGCTCCCCACTAAATCAAGAGAAGACTTTTCTCAACAGAAACTACTTCTCTAAATATGACTATCTTCTGCTCTAATAGAAAAGATGGAGAGAAAAAGGAAAAAGGAAAAAGTATCTTTCGTCACAGCAGGCCAGGTGAACCAGCAAGTAGGTCTTAATGCCAACAGGTCTCTCTGACTACATTTGCCATCAAGGTCCCTAAAAAGCAAAGACTGGAAGCCTTCCAACAACTGAACTGAAATTCACAAGTACAAGCTATCTTAAATTCTATTCCTACTGTACTGCAAGGGATCTAGAACCACCTATGAGTATTTTCAAAGTGAACGGAAAAGTCCTTTTTTCTTCAGTATCCTTTTATCTTAGATGAAAACATTTTAAACACACCCAGTGATAACTACAGGATCATAGATTCCTTCACCTCTCCCTTCCATCTATTCCCTTTCTTTCCCGCACTCCAAGTGACAAGCTTTTGCAATTTATCATATTGAAGTCTGCCAACATGAAAATATATTCTCCATCACCATATAATTTCCACTGACTAACGATCAGGAAGCCCTCCTAGTTCACATAGTTCACAAGTCAACAGTGCACAAATGCCTAATCTTGCAGGGTCTTAAACCATCACGCTCTGGCAATCAGCAGAATCTCTTAGACTTAATTCTTAGAGCCCACTCTAACCTATCTGGCAAGACAAAGGGGTTGCTCTTAACTGCCCTAAGCATGTATCCATAAAAAAGAACCCTCATTATATCTAGCCTTTATTTTCAGTTCTCCAGGGAGAAGCTCAACAGCAAGTGGTTCCACAGAACAAGCAACTTCATCTTTACTGCAGTGATTCCCCAAGGTAGCTCATTATCAAATCTTTGAGATTACACCTATATCTGCTTCACAAGTTATTATTTTCCCTTTGGTTAATCAGGGCTTTCTAAAGAAAGCAGCAGTTAACACAATAAAAACTAATGCTGTAAAAAAAAAAGAAAAAAACAAGTAACACTTTTGAAGTAAAGGGAGGTAAGGCTAACAGACCTAATAACCTCAAGAAAACCTCAAAGATTCTACAGCTCCAAGTAAAAACAAGAGTTTCTATTAAACAAAAGCAGAAAAAAAGCATACTAAAACTGTTAAGTTAAGCATTTAAGCTTCTGTTAAGATACCATAAGATTTTGTAAGGGTGACAGAGCACTGGCACAGGCTGCCCAGAGAGGTGGGGGAGTCTCCTTCTCTGGAGATATTCAAGACTCTCCTGGATGCCTACCTGTGCAACCTGGGCTAGGGAGCTGCTTTGGCAGGGGGGTTGGACTTGATGATCTCTGGAGGTTCCTTTCCAACCCCTACAGTTCTGTGATTCTGAGATACGTACCACTTTTTTCTGCACACGGAGGCAATACTTGTGTGATTGATGCCATGTGTAGTTTATTAAACCAAAAGGATTTTCATAATGGTTATTTATCCCAAAATTCCAATCTTGCTCCAGCCCTATATTTAAAACTAAACAAAACCATCTTCAGAGCCAAAAAGATCACCTGCAGTTCTTTTCCGCTTTCCCTTAACACCTTTAGCATCACCCCACAAACTTCCCAACAAGTGCCAATGCATCGGGAAGGTCACCAGATACGTGATTTTCAATCTGTAATCTTCTATATCAAGAGTCTGCTCTAGATCACTGTGTATTCATTTCCCCCCTCTCTTAGAGTTCAGATATAAAGGAGCTGAGACCATACAAGGGAAAAATAAAATAACCAAATGGAAAAACAAACTTTCCATTACATAGGGAATATGTCACAGTGTGGTATAAGAGATTGCTTTTGATCATGCAAGACACTTTGTTCACTCCTGAACACACATGACATCTATTTTATAACATCAGTGATGCCATACATCTAGTATCTAGTTCTAACAAGAAGAAACTTCACATTTTAATCAGAAAGGTTTTTTAACTGGTAAGCAAAATTTCCTGAAGAACTAGCTTCAAAGCAATGATAAAAATTAAAACTTATAACATTATACAGGCATGCTAATATTCTCAAGTCCATAAAGAATTTTACATTACTTCTATCACACAGAAGAAAATTCATACTCCGTAATTAAAAATATATATATGCCTAAAATATATTTCTTCCAATTTCAGAATGGTTCCTCCTCTACTCTTTGTTTTGTTATTAAAACAACTGAATAATTGCTTCATTTCAAATATACTTTATGTAGTGCCCTAAGTACAACTGGACAAATATCACGTGAAAAAACATCCTGCAGGGCAATGGTTATGACATTCTCATTTCAAAAGTATAGCTCAACTCTTTAAACTGAATAGTCTAAATTTAATCTCATAAGTCTATAAACTCATTACCCAGAAGTTCCAATAAAACTGTCATTATTTATATTCATTGCACAAGATGACAACCACATGTTACAGTTATCAAGAGACAGAAAAATAGTTTGAGACAGTCTGATGTCAGTGAGCAGTCCCAAGTTTGCTGAACACTTCTGATAACCATAACCCAGCACTTAGCTCTGTGTAAAGCCAGATCTTCCATAATGATTGCTTTGTGAACACAAACGTAAACATAATTCCGGTGGTACCCAAAAAACACTCAGTGTCTTCAAAGACAAATTGCAAATAATACCCCTCCGGTCCAACACATTCAACAGATGCTGTCAGAGACTTATCACTGTTGAAAAACTGTATCTATTACCACCAACATTAGGAGAGCATTACAACGCAGCTTCCAATGTCGTATCCAAGACTGAATATATTGCAAATGCAATGCTAATTCTAAAGCAGCTTGCAGGTACCTTGAAAGAGACAGTTCACAGCATAACAGCTGGATACTTTACAGTCAAGACTCTGTTAAACTCATGAAGCTTTCAACTGTTTGATCCAAGACTCTTGAGCACTCCAAACGAGCTGTAATCTGCCTTGCACGTGGTTCCATGACATGGTGAGAAGCTCAATACTGCTTCCACTGCTTTATGAGAAGGTTAGCCTTCCAAATGTCAGTACCACAGAAATGTTTATTGTTTATTAAGTGGTTTCCAAAACACTAAGAACTATCATTCAGTCCAAACCAATTCAATATGATACACTAGTAAGTCATCTTCACTGTAAGACTAGCACCCTAGCTAGATTTCCCTTGCAAAGAAAAATTCCTTGCTAAAGTTTCTGATGTCATTCAACACTAATAAAACAAAAGGTTTCCACTGTCTAGTTCTGTGACAAACCATCTCATAATTCAAATACACAACAGCTGTACAAAGTTGATATCAACACTAAATGCCCTTGAAGCAGCCTAGAAAATCTTTTTGAGTACAGAAACGTTGGGCACATTTGCTTTTATTATTTATATCAAGGAAACATTGACCAACAGGACTGAAATCAAATAGTTTAACAATATGTCCAGCTAAAACTAAATATATGCTGTCTGTACAAAGACGACAAGCAAACGTTCTAATTGTTGCCTTACTAGAACACACATTCCTAGAATTACTTTTCTGAAAGCTAGTGTTATGCCACCATGGTTCTCTAGTGGTTTCACAGCAGGGAAAAGGGAGCCACAATCCAATATAAACACACTATATTAAAATAAATAAATAAATATAAAAGCTCTTTAAGCAGAAGAACGCATCAAGGTGTTTTTTGTGTTTAGTTTTGATGAATTTGTGTCCTAACAGTAACTTGCTTTACAATCTGAAGCATGATCACTTCCAACAAATGCAACAGCTCCTGAGACAGAGATGCATACAGGACTGCTCACCTCAATAGATATTTTGATACACAAAAAAAACAGGAGCTTCTCATCCAGTTGCTGCAAGGAATGCCAATAGGATTTCCCCAATCCAGTCAGCCTCCTGTCAAAGTCAGCTAAAATTAAACAAGACAGGAAACTACAAGGAAAAGGAAAATACACATGGAAACATAAACAAAGCTCTTCTGAAAAACAAGACAGAATGATAAATGCAATCTGAAAGGCTTCTATTAGCTAATAGTTAGCAGAGAGCACTGTAACAACAAAACAGAAAAACAATGAACATGTTGTGTATGCTACCAGCTTTCAAAGATGTCTTACACTTCATATATATGTATAACTATATATTTAATGCAATGACCTCAGAGTATCAGTACTAATAAAAGACAAAATAGGAAATACAATTCTTCTTTTGGCTACACAGAATTATTTCACCACTAAGAGGGGGGGAAAAAAAACAAAAAAACAACCTGAAAACCTTTCAGTTCTCCAGCCATTTGATTATGTCTCACACAAGAATAAATTGTAATCAGAAGAAAATTTGCCAAAAGAAACTTTTTAAAGAAAGGAACTGAGACTGAATAACCTTGCCCAGGAATCACTATCGTATATTTTGCTTCCTTAATAATTTTTTGCACCCAACATGGTAAGACCAAAAAAATTCTGAATGAAAAAGCAACATTCATGACAATATATTAGTATGCAACTCCTGTTGAGGATACGGTTTTATATTTTGCTTGACAGTGCTTCTATCAATTAGTCACATCACAGTTTTCCTGTCATTTGAATAAGAAATGAAGGCTTCAAAAAAAAAAAAAAAGCCCTACAAAAAAACAGTAGAGCATGGTACATTGGATTCTTGCTTCCCCTAGGGAAAAGTTGATTTTCAACACAGCAAAAGGTATAGTCCACTCTCATAGTGAAAGGACACCAGGCATATCAAACCATAAAAAGGTTTGACATACCTTCAACATAGAAACAACCTACAAAAACAAGAACTCATCCTTGTGGATAAATAGTGGGACACTTCCTGACTGTCACAGTGGCATAACAAGCTCTCAGGAGGAAAAAAATATATATCACACAGGAGGCAGATTGAGAAGAGTATGTATAAAACACAATGAAAATGACAATTGGAACAGTAGAAGATGAAAGCAATACATTCACTGAGCCTTAACTACTGAGACTGGGCCTTTCCTACTCCAGGTGCAACTACCCTCCCCCCCTCCCACCCCAATTGATTTGCTTCATCTCATGGAATGCAAACTATTATTTTCTTTAAATATTTTCAGTATCACAGTTCTGAAGCTGAAACTCAATTAGATTTATCTCCATTACAGAAATCTTGACCAACAATGCAAATTGCTGAAACTGTCCTATTTTGCAACAAAAGTTGCAGCAGGGACTGGGACCCAGGGGTTGATTACTGAAGTCACAATTCTTTCTCCCTCCCTTATTCCAGTAACCGTACACTGTATGCAAAGCAGAATCAGAATGGGTGACACTAAAAGCAAAATAAACCATCCAGTAATGACTCACAAAGCTGATGTTTACCCTACTACTGTACAAGTTTAAATCTCAGAGGTGAGACTTAGATGGCTCTCCCATATCTCAAAGAAGTATAGTCACCCTTTGTCCTCTGTGGACAGGAAAGATAAGGTTTCCATTCATCCTCATTCAACGAAAAAAAAAATAGAGTTTACATAATATTGTGTTGCTTGTGGCTTTTTTCTTCTCAAGCAAGCAGCATTCATATTCTGATGCTCTCTGCTCACCTCCATAGATACTTCATACTCCTTTCTTCATCCTTCATACTCAAATGACCTTCTCCTTTCTGTGGTACACACATACAAAAAAAAACATAAAAACCTCACACTTTACCTATATTAGTCAGTAACTCAAAACAGTGTGAGCAGCTCCCACAAGCAGTGAATCAGCAGGAGCTATTGACCAGGCATTCCCAGAATAAAGTCAGAGGGTTCTGCTTAGCACTGGTATTGATTCTGTGCTGCAGGCTAAGTGCCCTTTAGAAGCTTCTGCAGTCCTCCTGGAGAGCATCTTCCAGTTTAATTTCATCTGAAAATGCCCAGTTTTAGAGTTTGAAATTGGCTCGTGATACAAACCAGAGGTTGGTGACTGACTGAGAATTAGTCTCTGATAGAAGATCAGAGCACATGTGCACACACACAGGTAAGTCCCAGGAATTATCTCAATTTATTTTTTGTGTGGAAGTTATCTATGAAAACATACGAAGTATCTTCAGTCATACATGGAAAAACAATGTATAGTCTCAGCACTCTGTTGAAAGTAAAGGAAGAGCTGAGTCCAAGCCCAGTGCAAAAGCAGGTAAACTCCAGGTGCTAATTTTACAACCCTCAGAGATGCTAGACCTGGTTTTTCCTGCCCGACCCTTTCCTCAGCACCCAAAGCATGAAATCTCTTCAAGATTAGTAGAGAAAACTATTACGTCAAGAATTTAAACTTCTTTTGGAAGTAAAATGCTTCCAATCTTTGCCCCATGAACATTAGCATCCACATTGCAGGTCTTTACACTTCTATAACTCTCCAAGGAAAAGATCAGCAAGTCTGAACTGGGCAAAAAAAAAAAAATAAGCTTGTGAGTTAAACAAACTGCAGGGTTCAATGCTAAGCCTAGAATTAATAAGTGTGCAGAGATTTAAAAGAACTAGGACTTACAAAGTTAAAAACAAACAAACAAAAAACCATTAACTCTACAGAAAATTTTGCAGTTGACATTTCTCCAGAAAGGGACTTCTTCATTACTTTTCACCCTGCATAACAGGGCTAGAGGAAAATATCAAGATATTTGAGCTTCATAGTTTAAATCAGCCAAATTTTCTAAACATTTGTCAGTTCAGAATACAGATCCTCAGTGAGCAAATAAATTCAGTCAAAAGTTCAATCAGGTGTCAGAATAAAGTGTCTCAATAAATTAGAAATATTACTTAACTTTGAACTTTAAAAATCAATTATATTTCTTAAAATTTAACAATTTTGAGACATCATGTAGCTTGATAAAATAATTTATACAAGCATCTGAATGTCCCATGCTGCAACTTCTGGACAGGACAGAGCTTTCTGTAGTTCTAACCACTCATGCTGGCATATATCCAATAAACCCATATTAATACACTGTCCTACTTGGATTGTGGTGGGTCTCAGAGATGCTTAGCTTTCAAATTCCAAATATATCTGCCAGTAAAGATACAATACATAGAACTCAAGAAGGAAGATAAATGAGAAATCTTTAACACACCTTATAACATTTGAATAAATACATCTTCTCTGCATTCTTTCTTGAGAGAAAGAACAGTTGGAAGAACTCCCTTGTGAGGGTTAGTTTTCCACTAAACAAACTTGGTTTTCCATATTTAAAGGCCAGGAGCTACTTCAACTTCTGCTGCAGACCTCATTCAAGCATGGGTTCAGTTCCCTGAAAGCTAAAGGTGTAAAGATGTTCAACCCTTGGCTGCAGTTCTCAAGGGCACTACTGGTTCATGGAATTACTTCCTCCCTTCTCCTCTCCCAGAGGTCAAAAAACACCCAAAACTTTGTATCAGGCAGCCACAGTAACCATGCCTGACAATCACCATGCCTTCCCACCCTTAAGCAGAGATCTGTTTCTGAGAGGTAAAGCAATTCATTCAGCCACACCAGAGTTAATGATAGAAGCTTTCTTGCTATTAGCAGCACACCAGATAAATGCTTCCAGTGATGATAGTTCATGGTTGACAGAGAAATGTGTAAGCAGCGTCTATGAACAGCAGAAAACATAATCAATGAACTACATTTATGCACGTACACCGCAACGTGAATCAGTCATTCAAATGTGAGCTAGAATAATAACCTCCCACCGGATGAGAGGGTGAAATCAACAGTCATCCTTCACAGCAGGAAGCACACAAACTACAGCACTTCACAGAGCTCCCCTAACACCCTCTAGGAGTTCATTTACACTCTGGTAGTTTAAGAACACTGAACTCCATCCCTGCTGACAGATGCCTCAGTTTTTGTTGCTTTGAAATAAACCCTTGTAATTCACAAGGGTTTCAAATAGGACACTCAAGCATGAGTAAACTACCACAGAGCAGTTACTCAACAGCTTTTGAACGAAGTGAATACAAATGAAAAAAAAAAAAAAAAGAAATTTACAACAGTTATCAATTAGTGCATGCCATAGTGCAGACTACATTTAACTTCATACTCCTATAACTTCTAAGGATAAGGGATCTATTAGAGGAAGAATAAAAATGAATTATCCATTAAAATACAACAGTTTATTTAATTATAAAGCCGTATGATTTAACTAGTGCTTGAAAAAACATGGGTCTTGATTTTCTAACACCCAAACATAGCAATTGCACAGCCAAGCCCTTCCCTTCATGTTCCTAACTGTACTTACTCTGGTTTTCTAAAGAGGATACCTCTACAAAGAATACCATGTATACAAACATATTATCTTGCAACTTGAATAATTTCTTATATCTGTAGCATTGCTAACAGTAAGGCTGCTAGCCTTTTACACCCACTTTCCAGACATGAAGCTTTTATAAAACAAATAGCAGAATGAAATCTACCCACAGTGCATAGGTTGCAATATTCACCATTCCATAGAAAAGATAAAAGATAAGCAAGTACAAAATAGCTCCTGGTGCACGTCCTTCTACATCATCCAGTTGAACTCTGTAATCTAACATATAGTAAGAAGAATCCTATTCCAGTTTTTTAAGTACCCTAAGTACCAAGAGCTAATGCAAAAGTTAAATGATATTAAAACAATCAATATCCAAGTCTTCTGAAATTCTCCATGCTCTGCTTATGAAGAAGCAAAACTGCTTCTGACAGGTTCTTAGCAACATCAGACAGAGTACTCACAGGTAAACCAATACACATATAAAGAAAGAAGAACAGAACTCACTCAAGCAGTGAAGCAGACCTCCAGCTACGCAGCACCCCTTCTCTGGGAGCAGCTAAGGTGCAAAAGATGTTCTTCCTTCAGTGGCTGGCCCAGGGCCCACCCCTTCCAGTCATGTGAGGAACACAGGTGCAAATAAGCCTGTGTTTCCTGGGCCAGCCACATCCTTTCACCAGGTGCTCAATCAACCAGTTCAAGCCATGCCCTAACAGTTCCCCTAGGCACCTTAACATATTTCATATGCTATTATCACTCAGCATACGGTAGGATTCACTTCAGAGGCACAACAGCTATATATCCATGACTTCCAGGTCCCAACGTGTTTCAATACCAGATAAATTGCAATCCAATAGCTCCCAACCCAATGGGGCTGCTAGGTGTGCAGGTAGATTTATTTCCCCAGTCTTCTGGCCAATTATTGACTTTTACACCCCAAACACTTCCTGTACAATGATCTTCTTGCAGTAGGGTAGAGCCAGAAAGGATTTATACCTTACATAGCTCACAAACATTAAATGGGTACCCAAACAAACAAAAAACAGTATGCTAACAATAAGATAGAGTGACCATAAGTAACTAAACAGATATGTAAAAAAATCTTACTTGTTACCTGCACAGGCAAGTTGTATCATCTACTTCTAAGACACTGAAATCCCACCTGGAAGCTGTGCTCAAAAGCATTAAGCAGACCACCTTTTCTCAAGAGTACCACCAGTTTCTCATACACAGAAAGGTACCCCCACACCTGTTGAAAATTCCCTTTAAAGGCTCCCCACAAGTGCCTTTCTGTTGCATGTTAAGCCATTATACTGCTCTCCACCTGGAATCATCTGCTGCCTTAACATGAACCCCGTAGCTGCCTTGCATACGAAGGGCACCTATGAAACCCACAGAAACCATTAAGCAGAACAGTAGCAGATTCAAGGTACCTGCTAAAAGTGATACTAGAAGTCTAGGCTTGACTCTGCTTCTATCAGCAACAAGGGGATGGCAACTTTCTTCACTGATCTTAATATAACAAGGTCAGATTTAGAGCAGGTAAGCTGCCACATCCAGGGGTGCTCAGAATGGAGAGAGCTCTAGGAGAAAAGATGCAAGTTTTTGTCCTACAGAGATGGGAACAGTCAATCTTTTCGCAGCCATACGGACAGTTCAGATGGAAGAACTGCAGTAAATGCAAAATCTGTCCTCAACAGAAGAAAAAAAAATCTTCTCTAGGGAGCAAACAGCTATCCATCCATACCTTTAATATCGGCACTTCTCTGCTAGAAGCAAGATCAAAACCACTTTTTTTGTTCAAGAAACCATATTCACCAGCTCTACCAAATTATAATAACAAAGAGGAAGGCAATAACCACTCATTTATTCTGTAGCAGTCCTATAAAATTTCTAATAAATATTTCTAGCAGCTTTCCTAAATAATATTTTTTCCTCAATACTAGTGTTAAGATTACAGAACTTCTTAAGAAGTGCTGGAATCTCTAACTATAATTGTCTGTACAAATAGGTTGGATGTTAGGAAAAAGTTTCTTTTCTGAAAAAGCAGTCAAGCAGGGAGCAGGCTCCACAGGAAGGTCGTGGAGTTACCATCCCTAGTGGTGGTCAAGAAACACGTAGATGTAGCACTGAGGAACATGGGCTAGTGAATGAGCTGGTGATGGGCTGACAGTTGGACTAGATGATCTTAGTGGTCCTTTCCAACCTTAATGATTCTATGATTCTAAGATGAAAGTCTTAATAAATCAATGATGCCAAACAAATGCAGGCAGTTGTTTCCCACTGCGTCTGAAAGCTCAGTTTCTCAAGACTGCCACGTTTACTAAAAATCCATTAGATGATGAAGAAAGTGAATTCTGTATGCATGCAAGTTATATAAAAAATTCATGTGAATTGCTGGATTTCATCTCAAAAACACATCTCTTTTCCAGAGGGAAGTAGTAAAAAGTAACATAATTTACTTTAGCATAATACATCTGTCTATGTTGTTCTTTATACGTGGTTAGATTTTACTTAAGAATTAAAATTAAGATCTGTATGGCAACATCTTCATCTCTGCACCAACCAACATATCCGTAAGCATACATAATGCAATAATTGTGTCAAGAGATTCTGAAAATAATAGCAAGTAAAGCAATAAATAATTTATTCTATAAATAAATAATATATTGATTGTGATAATGTGTAGATTGTGACTTCATGCAGCACAAACTTGGGAATGACAGGATGCATGGTCTGTATGCATCAGTTGTCCAGTGAGGCACTAGAAGTTGCAGATAGAAAAGGAATGTTAATATGTCTTTTTTCTTCCCTGAGCACGTATATGAGCAAAGTCACAGTTCCCTGCCTCTCTGAACTAAATCCTTTGAAGGCTATACAAGCATTTTTTTCCTCCATCTCACAGAATAAAAACAAAAAACAAAAATGCATTAAGATTTAAAAGAAAATGTATTATGACAAAAGGACAATCGTTGCCATCAAGAACGACAGACAGCTTTCACAGGCACCTAATTCTAATGAAAGGACCATAGGAAAACAAAGTTGAATACAGTGAGGGAAGGTTGGTAAGGCAAGGAAGAATGAAATCTAGTTCCTAGCTATGATTCCACAATACGCCTGGCAGCTCCTTTAGCAGCACTACCTTGAGTTTCTTATCTACAGAAAAATTAGCTGTTCTCTGAAGACACGAAAAAATCAGTACATTCACATTTGTTAAATGAGCGTGATCTTAGAGTGTACAACCTAAAATCTTGATCCAACGCACATTTGGAAGATGTATTCTAGAGCCAGCAACAACATCCAGAAAAAGAGACTGAAAGTATTTCTTTTTTACTCCTTTCACTGACCTCCCATTTCTTCACCAGAACTGCAGGAGAATCATTAAGTTACCAAGTCACATCTAATTCTCAAAACCACAAATTTCCTTTGCTTGGAAAGCAATAAAGTCCTTCCATAATAAAAGACTTAACAGGAATTCTTTCTAACCCACACTATTACTTTTTAATATCAATTTCAGTAAACCATATAGAACATCAGAGAAAAATGTATCTAAGACTTGAACTTAAACTGCTTGCGCATCAGACATCTGTACTCCAGCGACTGGATTCTTACCTACTATCTCAGTGATCCATCACTTTTTACAAGCTCTAAAAAAATCCAGGACAATGAACACTGATCCTAAATTTGAGGTAGTGAGATGAGAGGAGAGGTAGAAAGAAAGATGAAAACTGTGTTTGAAATTTGTTGGGTTTTTACCATTCTATGAAATACCCTTTATCCTTCCCAGACTCTACCCTGCACACCTGATCGATCTCTTAGCCCCTTGCCAAGGCATGTACTTCCTCATCACCACTGCCTCTCAGAAACATGTGGAGTGAGTCCTCCATTATTACCCATCTTAGTCATAATTACCCATTTAAGGTAGCAGCCCTAAAAAAAAAAATTAAAAAAAAAAAGGTAGCTTCTTTAATTTGCCTGGAGATTAGACATGTTTAAAAGGAATGTTCATGTTTCCAAAATACAAACCAGGAAAGGCTACCTAGGTTTTCAGTGTTGAGGCACTTCAGGAATTAGCTTGGTACTTAACCACGTTGATGAACGGAGAACGCAACATTTAAAAAAATTAAAACACAAACCATATATGTCCATTTCAGTCAGACCGTCAGAACCTCTAAATTCCCAGTTTGTTCAAAAACGTACCCTTTTTAAACAGCAAACTCCTGAGGTGGTTGCCAAGAAACAAGTGTTTGCAATTCACAGAGTTCATATTTGAGAGATATTTATAACAACAAATGTTTATGAAAGTAAAACCGAAGTAAATCTGAAATGTCAGCACCATCCTAAAACAAAGCACAGATCCCAAACCTCCCACCCTGAGATTACTACATTAAATAAGAGATCTTGGTGGATTTCTCTTCCAACTTTTTCTCTGAAATAATGAATAGGTTACCCATGTACCCTGTCAGACCCAGACATTCTGGTTTTCGCTGAAATCTCTTCATGAATTATAACATTGTCACTAGGGTCCTCACCAACACCATGCTCTTCTAAGTCTCTGTCCCACTTTGTGGATTGCTGCAGTAGCTCACTGATTGAATCCAGAGTTAATCATGATTATTGTGCTGTAAAGCACCTTGGGAGACATGAGATGGAAAGTACTAAAAATAATGCAGATGAACTTGATTACTTTGTGTCTTCTCAAAACCATTTCTATGTTAAAGACTCTTCTATATTACATTCAGTATAACATTTCATACAAACTCCAGTCTCAATCCAATTTTCCCGTGCCATTTTTAATTATTAGTATTACTCTCTGCAACTAGTGACTTTAACAAGGTTGGGTCCTTCTTGTTCTAGGCCCTGTACAGACATAAGATTAATGACAGTTTCTAACAAAGAGAACTCACAAGATTGTAGCAGTCAGTTAAAGGCACAAAAACCGAGACCAAACAACTGCCTGAGAAAAGTAAACAGAACGTGGAAGGAAAACAGTTAACTACAGAAAGTTTCTATAAAACTTTTTTAAACAAAACCAGCTCTCGCTCTTTAAAATATGTGTATTTTCACTACCAAGCAAGCATCACGTGAAGCCATCTTTCTAGAACTTTTTCATGTGCATTGATTTCTGTGAGATCGAGAATAAATAAAACACGTGGTCCGAGTCATGAAAATCCGAATTTAAATACTGTAGTTTTATGAGATTCACCAGGCACTTATTCCATAGTATCTCACTACAACAGAGTACTTCATAGAGTGTCCTACAATACAATACTGTATGTGCGGTACATTTCTGTTGTTAGGTTTCAATATGCAAACATTTTAGAAGAGGACAAAGTAAGATGTTCCTAAACACTTCCACTGCTCTGTAACCAGTTTGTTCTGAGATCTATTAGTTGATTGTCGCTGCACTAACTTGCTCAAACAGCCATGTTTAATCTATTTTACCTTTTTAATTTGTTCACTTTTTCACTTTTTTTTCCATTTTTTCCAGTAGAGATGTCATGGTAGAGGTAAGAAAATGAAGAGAGCAGTTAGACAGAAGGGCAAATGTGCGTGAAGTATGAACAGTAAAGTTCTGGGAAGCATTCAGCAAAACTTTCAAGAACAAACTGATTGGATAATGATAGAAGACTTTGGAAATGGCGTGATATACCAAAGTGTTGCACAGGTTCTTTCCAACATGTCCTCTAATGAGATCACATGGTCTTTCATCCTTCTATCTCAAAGCTTTTCCAAAAGCAATACCAGTGAAGATGATATGTGTCATATCCAATATTATTTTTGGATTATTATTATTATATTAGTATTAGATGACTACCCATTTTCAATATCCATCTGCAAAGAAAATAAGTCCTAAACACCTTGCATAATAGATCAAATAACCTAGTCACATATTTGGAAACAGATCCAAGGATATATTTACATTTTCCTTTTAGGGAATATTTACTTTTTTTAATAAAGAAAAGGAAAAGAATTAGACATGATCATGACACTAACTTATTTCACCCTATCAGTGCTTGTACCCCTAAGTCCAGCAAAATATCCATTTTTTGTTTAAAAAAATACAGATTTTTTAAAGAGAAAAAATAATCTTCCCTCCATTTAAATAACAGGTTATCTTTACTATAAAATACGACAAACTGTAGCTAAATCACTTAGATTTGATAATAGCATAGTTTTTTGCAGTATCAAAACAAATAACAAAACAAAATCCACTCAAACCGCTATTCCTTGCAGAGAGAAATCAAAATTCTCAGTGAATAAAAAGAACATTCTTAGTTATCTGATTAGTCCTGTCAGTCTTCATGTGGTAATGTTGTATATTTACTGCATTATTCTATTTACAATTTGAAAATGTATAGGCTCTAAGTCTAACCTCTCTAAATATCAGTGACATGCCAAATTCTCTTCTGATAAGGAAAGATTATCATCTTCCTGTTTAAGAAAGCAAGTGAAAGGGAAAAACGAAATCAGTCAACATTATTTGTCTCTAGAAGTCGCTGCAATGCCCCTTATTTATATGTTGCTATTAGAGCCTTCATCTAAGTCATATCAGTAGAGAGAGCAGAAAAGAAATCTAGTATGGTACTACAACATGTTTATATTAGTGATGACTTGACTTGGAATCATCGTTTTTGTCATTAAGCAAAGAAGGGAGAAACAGGCTGTGGGATTCTATTTGCAGTAATTAGCAGTGCATGTTTATTTGTAAAGGATATTTTGAGCAGTCTAAATATCACAAAGAAAATATGCATCCATGCAAAACCAGTGAGGAATTTCACCTTAACAGTCTTCTATAAATACATGAAATACAACGATAAAGCAAACGATGCTCATTTTAATTCATGATTTCCCTACTTGGCAGCTATGCCAGGAATGAATTCAGTTTACTAAGTGTCTTCTCATAATGTAATAGCAAACAATTTTTTTTATATCACAGAATGTACTCTTTTAAATGATCAAGGTCACTCTATAAACGTACTTTTTCTCACTCCAGTTGTACCTGTATAAGTTTTTGAAGAATTCAAAACAAGCAGTAACTTTATCCTAAGGGGTTTCTTGAGTACTGTCACATTCATCACCAGTGACCAAAAACCAGACATTTGCCAAAATGACTCAGCAGCTGCCCCCTTGCTAGCTGAGGAAAGCTGAGTCACTGCTTCTGATCTAACAAAAATGTCCTGCATCAGATGCAGAGCATACATCAGTACATTGTTTACCAGACTAAGAGGAAAGTAAGTTATTGATGTGAGTCACAGAGAGAAAGAGAAAAAAAATAATTAAAAAAAACACAAAAATTAAGACAGATGTTAAGAGCACAGAGCAACCGGAAACAATAAACCAAACTGACACACACAGAAAGAAGGAACTGAGTGCCAGGAAAAGATTCAGATGTCTTTTTTGATAACTGCCACACAGATTAGTGATTACTGCCAGCTAAATCACGAAGAAAAATCCTCTACTATCCTATATATTAGCTTGGATTATTAGATTGTATCGAACTGTGTAATTAGGTCATCACTAAATTAAGTACAGCAGAAGTTCAAATTCACTTAATATGAATATTAATATGCTAAATTAAAGGGTTTCCTCAGTGCTAATCAATAGTGATATATTTGCGCATCATCTTAACATCTAAGATGACATGTTTCCTTTACATTACAGAGCTGCAGATTTGCTGTGATTGAAGAATCAAAGCAATGAGGATGAACCTTTCAGAACCAGGCAGGAAGGATCAGCTCAGCCCTCGTTCTGGCAGACAGAAATTCATCACCAACAAAATGAACTGAGGAAGGAGGCTGTTTTCAGTATATCAGCTGAACAGTATAATCAAGGAAAGATTATAAGCCTGCTTTTTTTGAATGATTCATGAAGCATAATTTCTGCTCTTTCCCGAGTAATTAGAAAGCTTTCAATTCCAGTTCAGATCTCTGTTTTGGGGCATTTCTCATTCTCAAACCCATTAAGCTAACAGAATCTTTCTTTGCTTTCAAACATCGACATCAAGGCAGGAGATGTAGTAATGCAATACATGCTTTCATCAGTCTGTAAAACTCCAGTTTTGCAGTAACAGTCAAGAGGGAAGAAAAAGTCCCTGCAGGGTCAGTTTCCGAGAAAGCATCCTCAACTTCACCACCACGGTACCCTTGGTTAGAAAGGAAACCCACGGAAAAGGCAAACAGTGAGGTATTTCAAAGATTATCTGTAAGGTGAAACATATCATGTCTACTTGTAAGATTCTCTTACTCGGTAATTAATAAATAATAATAAAGCAAAGAAACCATGAGGAAAACTGTCCTGATAACTCTACTTAATTATATGACTACTTGGAAATTCGTGACAACTTTCTAGCTTCTGAGACAGACGTTATTTTTGTGCTGTCATGGTCTGGTTTACCAGATCATTTTAATTCATATCTTGCTTTATGTGTTAATGAATGCTTTGCATAGGACAAGGCACAAAAAGTTGTAACAATGCATGATGAACTTTCAGATGTTACATTCTCCTCCTCAGTGGTGCTCCAAAAAACAAACTTGCTAACAACAGGAGTGTCACTGAACTGTTGATAAAGCACTGAAGTTTCCTGCATGAACTAACTCAGCCTCTCAGGAGAGAAAGAAAATAATTCTACAAACAACACCAGAAGGCCTCTCCTACTTTTAACTCTTCAGCAATATTTTTATTATATCTTTGTTGTTAGAAATTGTGTAAGTAGTTTTTCATGAAGTATACCAGTGGTTTCTTTCTGGCTTCAGAATAATACTTTTTATTGATTCTCACTCTGGCCTAAAGAGTTCCCCTCATGTACTGTACAACATTACAGAATGGCCACTGGTTTATTTTGCACAAATAACTCAACACCTGCTACTGTGTAACCCTTTTACTTGCTCCGGATTAAAAAAAAAATGAAAGGAACATGAAATTATCCTATGTTCTCATCAATCACTGCAGTTGTCCAGTCATAGAACATTTTTTCCATCACTTTTTAACTCTAGAAAGATGATCTACAACAGCATTTCAGAGGAAGAAGTTCTGCCCGTTCTCTAGAATTTTTTTTTTTTAACTTGTTTACTCTGTTGTAAAACAAGGTAGTCTACAGAAGCTGTTTCCTGTAGTCTCTGGCTACCTGAGATACTGAGGATATGTTTCAGAAAGTGTTTCAGTTTTAAGTTATTCAAGGCAAAGAGAGACTCAATGCCATGCAATCCTAGCTCCTGACTTCAGAGTGCTCCTCACTTAGAACTCTGTTCACCGGATGCTTTATCTAATTGTGTGTGTGTCTGTGCACATACTCGGCCTTCTGGCAGAACCTAAGCTCAGGTGATCATACCAAGACAGAATTATACTCACTCAAAACTTTTGTGGTCATGAATTTTGTGGTCAATGAATTTTAGATGAGAAGGTATAATTATATGATAAAAGTATGATAAACACATCAATACATTTATTTGACGATACTAGCCAACCTCTGCAAAATGACATATGTGATTGGCACAGAGCAAGGTTGCAACCTTACTCTAGAAGTCAGTAACTGCAATTACATCTACAGCAATAATACACAATTTACTGTTCTGTTTCAAAACAATAAATAAGGGAAATACCATCCTTTTATTACTCTCCACACTCTCCACTAGACTCTGATAGGATGTAGACATTGTATGATATTTGATTTCTACTTTGCAGCTATAAAGCACTCTAGGCTGTTACAAAAACTGCAGAATATCAATGGTCTAAGGTACTTAAGTGTATAATTTTATGACCTTGCTTCCTCCCAGCTTCTGACGTTTTATAGACATGAACATATTCTATGGTGCTGTTCAGAGACAAGAAAACATTGCTTCCAGTTTACAGAGGCAGAACTGCAGGGCACAGTGAGTAAGTACCCTGGCTAACATTACACATTCATTTACCTGTGGCAGAACCAGGAGATTCTGGCTGCGCACAGAGCTTCCTCTGGAACGTGGGAAAATAAAAAGAGATGTGTGTGAAAGGAAAAGGAAAGCTCTGTGGTTGAATCTGGATAGGATGGATCAATGTGCTGCATCCAGTGGTAAGGCATTCAACGGACACGATATGCAGATATATTTGAGCATTAGGATTCTAGCCTGGGACATGGGAAACCAAACTACCACTTTCTGTTTGCCTCAGAGATACTTTTTCACCTTAGGAAAGCTACAGTCCATTCTGTGTGTCAGTTACCCAGCTTTAAAAGGACAGCACTTTCCTGCTAAGAATATCACTTTTCTGCCTCAGAAGTTTGTTCAAACTATAATAAAAATCAATAAATCATAAAAACACAGGAAGCACTGTGCTAATCCCAAAGAAATACCTAGGAAACTTACTAGTAATCTTTCTTTTACCAAAAATCTTTATAGCCTATTACTTTTACTGAAAGACTATTTTCTACCTCTTACTCACTGAATTCATAAATTTACAGTTCTCAATCTCTTGCATCCTAAATGCAAATTTATTCAATTAAACTTATGCTGGATCTCTGTTTACAAATACTTCAATTTTTTTTTTCATATAAACAACCTAAAATACTTTTCTTTCTCAAGTTACTTATTTGTAAGCTACACTGCCATAGCTAATGCTTCAGAGTTACAAAAGCTAAGAAGATACAGAAATTGCCAACATAGTTTTACGTAAAAGAAACCTCAAAAAGTAAAACAAAATAAATAATAGCATGTATTAGAGAAGGAAAAAAACAACAAAACTATGAAGTAGAATAACTATCCTACTGTAAGAGTAGTAATTCTAATTCATAGTTGCACCAAAGTGCAACTACCAAAAAAGAACTAGGGATCCAGTCTGTGACCTTCCTGAAGGAAGGTATTACCATTCACTCATTCTTTCTGATGTGATAGACTAGCACTTATGCTCTTCTTGCTTCCTATGAACTACAGGGGAATGTGCCACCTTTCTTTTCCAATGACATCCTTTTAATTACTCTCTGGAGACTCTTTTCTCTCCCCTAGTACTAACAGACACATCTAAACTATTCCTTTCTGCTCCAAAGTAATGATAACTCCACTTAATTGTTTCCTTCACTACGTCAGTGCACTCATTACTCTGTATATCTCCAAGTCAGGAGACCCAGACAACTCCTGAAAACAGGCTGCATCTTCCTTCTGTTACAACAAAACCAGCAAGGAAGACAAAGAGATAAATAGTGGAAAATAAATGCTAAAAGGAACTTCTGCCAGTCACAACCAATGAAATATGCACAGGACAAAATAAACAAACAAATAAATTAATTAAATAATTCAGATGCTCAGGACAGCAGACAAGAACCAAGGTATGTCCTTCTAAAATCTGTTTCCCCTGGACTTTACTATGTTGTAGTGTGATAGATGGTTTAATATTACATTCATATAGCTTTCATGGTACACATTTGTAAATTCTCTTTGTTTAAGCATTTACTGATGAGCAATGCACAAAGAGGAAGAAGTTGATTTTGGCACTTAAAAATGAAGCCAAGATTAACAATTATATAAAATCTGAGAACTGAAGATCATTTGATGAATTGTTTTGAGGTGAATACTTTATTTTCTGCAGGAAATCCTCACCCCTGGCATTATACATTTGCACAATAAATAAAAGATTATCTTCATCTACAGGAAATAAAGGGAAATCCCTTGTGCTGTATATACCATAAATGTTTCTTTTATTGTTGGTAAAGTGTTCGTTTGCTACTGAGCCATGGAAAAAATTACAGTGACCATTCTCCCTTCTGAGTTTTTCCTACTTTATGGATATGGTCAACTATTTGAAAGTGAAGTCGCAGTCTAGACAAGTAGAAAGGTCTACACATCCAGAAGAGCTCTGTGACAGCTCTGTCTGTATGCATACACTAGACAAACTTCAACTTCTCTAACCATAATTACCTTTGAAGTTGATGAGCATAGCAGCCAAATAACCTGATCATATTTGCATGGCTGAGTGCAGTTCAGATACACCAACTACTAGTGCTCACTTAATACTGAACCTGCATAACCTCTTCTGCAGATTTCCTAATCCTCAGAAAAAAGGAACAGCATGGTAGGACCACCTGAACAATGGTCAAAGAATATTGATTTAAACAATGCACATCTGCAATTTGAACTTCTCTGGAAACAATCCCTGTCTTCATAGAGAGATCAATATCATATATTAACTGGAAAATTTAAAAAATAATAATATTTAAATTAAAATGCACTCCAGTCATAAAAACATGTGACAAAAGGATCTGTAAAAAGTGTGAAGGACCTCTGACTCTAAACTGGACTCTCTTTAATCTGTGATGGCAAATATGCATCTTGTTCTCATATTCTCATGCGAGTTGTGGAATCTGGATCCTTGAAAATATTCAGAACTCAACTCGACAAGATCTTGAGCAACCCTGTCTCCTGTGCTCTGCTCTAAGCAAACAGGACAAGAGGACCTGTAGAAATGCTTTCAATCTCATAATCCTTCTTACTCCTTTTAAAATTAACTCTTCTGTAAGATGTCTTCTCTTAACCAAAGCATTCCAATTTAAGTAACCCCTTTAATATATGACCATTGTTCTATTTAAGGTTTCTGTTCTTATGTCTCTATTTCCATTTATTTTAAAATAACAAAGTGACAAGGGATGAAACGTTTCAAATTATCACTAGTCACTAATAACAGGAGAAAGCAATTTCTTAGGTCTAATTTAATGCACTTCTGAATCCCGTAATTTATTTTGATTCTGTGTTCCTTCTTCCTTTCCAGGCACTCTGCCAAAGAAGTTAAAGTGAGTTTTTCTGGCTAGATTTCCAATATTCTTCCCACTTTGGTTTGTTGAAGTCTACAGACATGGGCGGATTCATGGCTCAGAGCCCAGCTGAAGTCATTATTAAGGATTAAGCCACGTGAAGCTGATATTAGAGCAGAAAATGTAAACACCTCTTAGTGTGGCAAAGTATACCTTCAGAAAAAGGAGACTGACATCTTTTCTTATAGTGCAGATATAGAAAAGAATATTTCCTAAGAAAGACATGCTTGTTTGTTCAAGAGTGATCTTACACAGACAGCTAGCTATTAAGAGTTTAGGAAGAGGCCTGAGGAGCTTTACCACCATCATGTACTCAAAAAATGCACAAGGATATAAAGTTTAGGCAGTTTATACAATAGGCAGAAAAGGATCTCAGCCTATGAATAAGGGGCATAGGTACAGTAACTTACATAATAATGTGTGGAGCAATAAGCACAGGATTTAATCATGTAACTTATTTTAATATTTGTGCATTGTCTATATGTCATGTACTAACATATACAAGCATATGAAAACTTGATCTGGAAAGAAAAACACACAGCATAAGGACAAAGAGCTACTGCAATAACTGAACTTACTACAATCATTCCCTACGTGATGAAGTTAAGTGAGAGAGGTTTTCTTGAACTATCTGATCCTGAAAAGACAATTTAACATATTTTTATTCTGAGGAAGTACATAGTGAAAGGACAGTTCAATGCTGTCTGCTTTTTCAAGTGATGACATAGTGCTCTTTAAGACTTAACCATTCAAAACAGTAGTTAACAGTTAACACGGTAGTTAATGAGACTAAAAAAGACTTGCTCCTATAAAAAGAATGATCACTTTAAAAAGCAAAATGTCAGCAGCAGCTTGCATTTGTCAAATGTTGTTCTTTTAGTCCTTGATATTGATTAGTATTCCACTTGGATGACGAGATAATGAAATAGAGTATTTTTTTTCTCCAGTGTACCTGACACAATCAGAAAAGCTGACACACAGCATTTTCCTACTTCTCAATTTGTCTGCCCCACCTATTTCCTTTTCTTTGGAGGCCACAGGGGAGAATGAATGAAAATTAAATTAAGACATTCTAGAAAATAACTGAAAGAAGTCGTGAGATGCATTTACATTTCACATGAGACACAGGAGGGATAAATGACATAGAACAAAAGCCATTCGTTACATCATTTGCTAACTAGGAAAATAAAGGTAGTTAGATTATTTTCTAGGATTTTATATTCATTATATGTACTCACATAGAATGCAAATGGTTCACCAAAATAATATAACTCTCACTTTAGAGCTGTTTTTCTTCCAAGTATGTACAAACATACACACTCACAGAGAAAAATCTAACCCTGCATGCTCATGTAGTGAGGGTGCCAGAATAACTATGGAAATTATTGTGATTGCTGATTTTGTCAGAAAACCAAAAGCAGATAACAACAATATGCATTTCCTAAACTGACAAGCACTCGAATAGTAAGGAGAATGCTTGGTGAAATGCAGGAGCAGATAGCCTCATTTCAGAAGCTCAGACTATGAGTCCTTCTATGTTGTTTACATAGTGTTTGTCCAGCCAAGTGCTATTACATGGCCACGCCAGCCCTGGCTTCCCAAAATACTTGTGAGTTCAGCAAACTCCGGAGTAAAACAGCCTGCTCTGGCACCTCTAACAACATTCCCCCACATGTAGTCCCTCATTCTCTCCTGCAGCAGGGCAATATGAGCAAGGGAGGCAGCAGGTCCTTAACATGGTCATAGCTACATTCAGAGGAACAATGTAAAAAAGATGGTAACAGAGTTTAGTGTATAAAAGAAGCACACAGTGCATACATAGTGCAAAGGTTTAAAATGCACTATAGATAGCAAAACACCCAGGGGAGTGTTTCATTCAGTTTTATCTCTAAGCCTTACTAATTTCAGCTGAACTCTGGGCTTTGCTGATTTCTGGCCTGCAGCAGAGGAGAATTCTGTTTGTAAATGAGTGCAGCTGCTTGGCGGACAAACAGAAACAAGTCTCATCCATGTTTCACATCATACACAACATCTCCTCTAAGTATGACACAGATGCAAGGAATATCCAGTCTGTCTAGGATTTCTGTCATTTCCAGAAACTGTGCATAATGCTTTTCCCCAGCCTGTCCTCACCACTCACACCTTTCCTCCTAGGCATCTCTGACTTCCAGCTTTGGAAAGCTGAAAATTTAAAGGTCTTCTTTTAGATTTTGGGATTCTTAAGGAAATAGTCTGAATTTGCTATTGTTGAGAACTGACATAATCCACTTTATGAGAAGCCTGAGCATAACAATGTATAGCTGTATGTAGGAACCCTATTCTGAACACAGACTCATTTTTCCCCTGAATCAAACTCTTGCTTTCAAGGTTGAGTATTTTCATTTTTTACAGGATGGTTTTAAGCACTGCCTGCCCAATCCCAACAACTGGGTAAAAGCAACAATGGTTTTCTATTTACCTGACATTCCAAATAAGACTCATTCCAAATAAGAATGCTGCAAATGTACAGCTACAAGTAATCAAGAAATTCCAATAAATCTTTTTTTCTTTTTACTAGATTCAAGCAATAAAGAACTGCTTTCTTCAAATGGAGGAAAATTGTCAGCTTTTTCTTTTTTTCTGTCTTCGTTTTTTTTACTGTTAATTTTTCAGGCACTTCAGCTCCAACTGCGCAGTGTGCAAGCATGTGAGATGAACACTACCAACTCCTGAACAGCCATTGTTTGCTCCACTGACTAACAGTTATATGACATTCTTTTCAGGTTATTTTACTTGTTAATTGTATCTCAAAATTGCACTTGCATTTTTATTTCTCATAAAAAGCATTTACTTTGAAAAGAGCTCCATTAATTACACATCAGACTGCGTAGAATTAGCTATGTTACCTGGCACCACATTGGTGTTGTGTTATAATGTTTCAAAACCATCATTCTGTGATAAGACATACTCTAAAAGAATATGACACTTCTTAGAAATTTCTAATAAAATGTGTTTTCTTAGAAATCAGAACGTATGTTCTAGATTACCATACAGGCACATTTGAAAGCTCATAGAAAATAAAAGGGGATGAATTTGAAATACTACTCTTCTTTTATTCATTCTGTAAGCTAAAAGACTATTTCACAGAGTTCACATTTTACATTTTAAATGCCTACTAAAACATTACATTATGGATATAGTGTTTCTTCTCCAAATACAGACTTTAAAAAAGGCTCTTAACATTCAGTTAACAAAAAAAAAAAAAAGGCTTTATGTTCTTCTGAACTGGTAGTTGGGTCTTGGACTTAATAAAAGGGGGCACATATAGGCCAGGCACAAATCTTTACAATATTCCCCTTCCCCTGACACTGCCGTTGGGAGTGTTATTGAAAGGTCCAAATGTGAGAGATGTGAGACTGTCATAAAGAAATATCCATAGGCCTTTAGCAATTTACAAATAGGACAAGAAACCAAGTTCTTGTGAAAATCTGTACATTTGGGGCGAAGATTTCTTAAACTACAAGATGTGTAGCCAGTAGCCTGGTGAGCATAGCATTCAAATCTTATCTACTAATTGGCTTTATTCTGATCTATTCACAAACGAGCTTTGTTCTGACAAGTTGAGAACACCGGTCTCCTTTCCCAGCAAGTGCCATGCCCAAGGGATTCTAAACCTCTGTGTAACTGTCCAACACCAAGCAATTAAACATGCAACCAGAAATAGCCTGAATTTGCTTCTCTTGATGGTTACACGTACCTAGCAGCCAACTCTTCTGAAATCAGAATTGGTCTCTATCTAAAGAAATTCTGTTACAGGCCTGGGTGACCATTCTTGCAGGAGCCATCTCTACACATTGGTATTTCAGGATTCAAAACAAGTTTTTAATCACATTCTTAAGAGGCTATGAAAAATCTTCAGCTGCTTGAGTATAAGACACACAGAATTTGAACAGTGTCTGTTTCCCTGCTTTCCAGCAAGGTGTGAAGTGCTGTATGAAACAACCTCTTCTGCTTCTTCAGGAAAGGAAGAGTAACAAGAATTTCCCACAGAGAAGAGAGGCCTCTTTGGAAATAGAAGGATATATAGTGTATACAGAATTTGGCAGCCAAGAAATCAGAAGGTCAAGCTCTCCTCTAACCTAGCATGAATGCTAGTGGGCACAAATGTTTTCACAGTAGTAAATGTTTAAAATTTGAGTTTGGTACTATTATTCTTTTCTTAAATAAACTCATACAATCTTCTAATTAAGGATGTCATGCATTGTTATTGTTATAAATAAAAATATTCAGAACACTGCAGGTGTTTCACTGAGTGAATCCAGCAGCCAGTCCAAAACTCAGAGCCCAGAATCATAGTTACTTCTTATCTCCCACATGACAATGCTTTCATGTCTTCACTTTTGGCAAAATGATTTGGCAGTGGAACCCTAGGTGGTACTGCTTACACTAACTTTTTCTCCAGAGAAAAGCAGACATTTCACAACTTCCCTATTACTCTTCAAGGTGATTCAAAGCTTGAAAGGAAGCCTTGAAATAGTGGGGTTCTTCCTTGATAATCACCCTCATCCAAGTGAACCAAAGGTAGTAAAATAGATTCAAATTAGAAAGATGTTTGTCATTCACATTAAACAGCTATTAAATCAGACGTTATGCAGTACCAGGGTGAACCAAGCTTTCCTATTAAAGTGAAAACCTCTCCCCAGGGAACACAGCCATCCCAGTGTCAAATCTGTCCCTTCACCAAAAGGAAGCCAGAGATGAGCACCCAAACTCCTCACACTGTGAAAGAAGAACCTGAGTATTTCCAGATGCAAATCACAAAGTCTGAAAGATGCTACAAATACAAACAAAATCCACAGGGTATCTCATCTACGTCAGTTAAAAAAGAAGAAAGGAGATCAGGAACGATCCATTAAACTCAAAGGATCAATAATCACAACAGCCTATAGGGAGCAGGAAGCCTAAGTTCAGCAGTCTGACCCAAACCACACAGAGTACCTTCACTTGCCCGTAAGTTTCTCAACCTACAAAACAATATCCTGTCCTCAGCAGAACTATGGACTTGGAGGAACTCTATGTACAAAAGCTTCAGCACCCACAGGGTTAGAAACTACTTCAACAGAGGTCAGGATAATCTTACATCATCTAAATATTTATTTCATATTCTATATTTCATGCTCATAATGCTCACACTGGTGAAGGCATTTCCTTCAATCTGAAATCAAGGTGAAGCTTTCATGTGCATTTGAACAGTATTCTTCAAACTCTGCCTCCATCTGCACCAGGAACAATCACCTCTAATTTGCTAATTTACCTTAATTTAGTATAGCTAAAAGAAAGACAAAACTTACTAAGGGATTTGATAACATTTAATTTCCAAAGGATTAAGGACTCATTCTGAGGAATACTCCTCCTCAGGTTTTTGTGGAAGGAAAATGGAGGAAGAGAAGGAGAATTAAAAGAATAAAAGGTATTTTCATAACTATACTTGTGTGAAGTAATCCCCATGAAATAATATTTAGGGAGCTCCAATTGGAAAATAACTGTGGTATTTGTTCTCTGAAAATGTTCTCTGAATTTAAGTCTCATTTGAGAACTAAATATGGCAAGAGAAAAATTATTTTATACTGTTCCTTTAAAAATAAAATTAGTAGTAACAGTAATGGCCAAGAAATAGGAAATCCTTTTTATTTTTTATAGAAATGAGCATAATATGTAAATTCACTAATTGGAGAATTCTTTTCACATGGGTTAGCTCTACAGGACATTCCTGTCTGAAATAACAAATGTTCAAGTACCTAATTACAAATGTTGCTATAAATAAAGTACTCTGTGCAAGTATTTTACTCATTATGATAAATAACTACAGTAATCATTACATGTAAAATATGCTAGAACATTACAAGTGTTCAGATTTTGTATCTTTGCATTTTTATTCCACATTTGAAACACTTTGTTAACGAATATTTAACTCTGTAAATCACATTTACTCACTACAGTCATCACCAGTTCTAGACTCCTTTCAAGTCACGTTTATTGCACACCAAGATGCCCACAAAATCCCATTACACTGCCTAATGATTATTTCTTTTTAGAGCTGTTAATTATGATGTTGTAAATAACTGTATGTACTATCTACAGTACCTATGCAATCTATCTACTATCTATAATCAGATGATAACTTTAAATAAAAGAAAAAGATAACCATTATCACTCCTTTCTGCCTTCTTGCCATGAAAATTACTACACAGAGATAGTAGATTATTCAGAATAGAGTACAAGCAACATCTAAAGAGAAACTGATCTGCTTTCCCCCATGATACATTTACACATCTGTAGTTATTTCATCCTTCCTCACTTTTGGGATTTCTCTTTTCTGTGCTGAATGTCACTTCAATCGCTTGCTTGGCTGCCTTATAGGCAAGGATACTAACAAAACTGTAATGAAAACCAGAAAAGCAAATGTATCATCATTTGTAAAGCAGAAATCACCTACTGATTGACAACCCTATTCCATTCAGCTTATGTAGCATGCCTCTGTGGAACAGCAGACTGGGAAACAGACTGCTCTGCGGCCATGACACCAAATTACATGATATGCAGACATCTCATGCCACTCAATGGAGTTTCTTTTTGCAAGACAAACTGGAAAGGATTAGAACAAAGATGCAGAGGTTTTGCTATCATAAAGAAGGACAGAAAGGGAGGGGAACGAGTGCTACTGCAACAACAAGCACTAAACCAGATGTACAGTAAATGCGACCAAGATTGAACACCAAGATTGACATGTCATTGTGTCAGTGACAAAGAAGCCCTGCAAATTCCTACTCTGCAGAATATCTTGGAATAGCTGTCTATACAAAATCAAGCAAGTAAAGACAGAAAGGTCTGCTGGGACAAGTACAGCAAAAGGATGACAGAATGCAAGTAGTGAGACTAGCTGCTTCACAACAGCATAGAAGTTGAGTATAAGATAACATGAACATCTGAAGTGAAGTATTATTACAAAAGTACTATTACTTGGGAAAAAAAAAAAAGAAGAAAAAGTTGTTTGATGTGCTTTCTGAACAGTTAAGACAAAGATGAGGCATGATGGTTTCAAAAATAAGATACTTAGTTTGGAACCCTATCTACAGATTGCCATAGTAGACATTCAGTGCTTCCCCAGGGTATTGCTTACTGTTCCTGTCTCAGATAATCAGGTCAAAAACCAATACCTTTTTTATCTTCCTGACCTTCCTGACTTTGTAAGGGCTGCTTCCCACCACAGTCATACAGGACTCCAGACTATGGGGAGGAATGTCCCATTTGAGACTCAGATAAAAACAACGACAGCTTGAAAATGTGGACTCAGAATTGGAAAAAAATACCAGCCATAGCCCCACTTTCTTCAAGATGAGAATTACTATGGCATTTGGATCACATCTGTATCTTTACGTTATGCTATCAACATGATACTACTTTCATATGAATATATGCAAACCAGTCATCTGAACAAGATCCTAGAAGCCTCTTCAACCAGCAATTTCATATCCATCATCCTTCCTAGGTACAGAAGCCTGACAGTCAGTTAGGACTGAATCAAAAGGTATCAATTTTACAAAATTTTCATAGTATCTATTTTACTTCTAAGATTTAACAAAACCTTAGCCTTACATTATCCCATTTTATTTGCTTGTCCATGCATTTATAGGAATCCATCACGATTTCTGTTTTACTTCATTTGTTTAGCTTATGTCTGAGTGAAGCTACAGAGATTCACTGAAGTAATAATAACCTTAACTAACAAAGCCAAGGAAGAATAAGAACAATCATCTCCAGACTGTCCAGATGTCCTATCTGCCTTTTACTTTTTGATGCATCTACTACCACAGTCAATTTTGTGCAGTACTTCTACATGGTGCTTCCATATCAGAACGTGTAGAAGCAGCAATGGCTCCAGCTTGCTTTTTGGATTGTTGTTTTGGTTGGGTTTTTTTTTTTTTTTTAGATATGCAGCACTCGGTCTCCACTGACTCAGGTGATAAAACTATAAAGCACTGTGACAAATTGACTGAATTTTACAAGCATTCCCAAAGTGCTTTTACATATTGTTTAAAGCTTTCCAGGGAAAACATGTTGGCAGTATTAGCTGGGCAAGGTACTGACATGCACAGAATTAAAAGGGAGCTAATACAGTGCTCTTGGTACTTAAAAAGTGTTATGCTACCAGCCTGTAAGCAATCTGCTTCTCTTTAAGCATCTTATATGGCTGGAACAGAAAGTAGCTGCAAGCATCTCTAAATAGGAGTGAAGAAAAGCATGTGTGATAAACAGCTACTCCTCAAAGCTTTCTTCCCTCTGGTATTGAATTCTTTCACATTCTTACAGTCGACAAGCACTTTGACAGGGTCCTACTCAGGGCTTGTTTGTTTTGTACTACTTCAAGCTCTGTGCAGTACCTTGTGGTATTCAATTACTTTCTGCAACAGCAAATAATTTCTTACCCATTCTTTCTTAAGCATGGAAAAGACCTCTAGATGTCTCCTAAGATTCCTTAAATTACAAAGGGAAAGGTAAATTCAAAAAATATGGGACACACATTCCTGTAAATTAAGCAACAACATAAGCAGGACTACCTGTATGTGAGGCAGGCTCAGTGTGGACAACATTCAGTGAGGCTTCTCAATCATGCAATGGAATCTCAACTGTATTTACCAGACCAGAAGAAAACATGAATTTGAACTGTTGTTTGCATTTGTGTTTTCCTTCACGCTGAATTGTGAAATGCAGACTTTGTCTTAAAACAACAGAACAAAACAAAAACAAGATAGAAATCAAAAATAGGCAGTACTAAGCTTTATACTATACTCCCCTTGAACATTCTTATGTATTTCAGCTAATGAGATAGAGGCTCATTATTCAAAAGGATTAGCCAAATATGCAGTATAAGTCATATTCTGACACTCAATCTGTCCTAAAGCACTACTCTGAAACACATCACACCATTCACAAAGCAACACTAAACCAAAATCCTTTCCCATTCTGGCAATACTTTGGCCTAAATAGTCGAGCCATTTGCTTTGTGGCATTTTTCAGCTAATTCTATTTCCCATTCATACGTCCTACAGAAATACAAAGAAAAGACATAGATGGCAAGGCATGTGATTACTGGCTGGCAAAAGTATGCTTTGTGTCTTGTATTTTTCCTGATTAATCAATGAATGGAAAGATGGGTATTTTACACCCAAGAATTGCATAACAGAAAAACAGATTGCAGGCTACAGACAACTTGATTTTGGTGTTTTTTTAGGGGGGTATTTGTTTTGTTTTGTTCTTCCTTTTGACTTGACTATTGCATCAGAAATGTTTATAAATCTTGACTGCCTAAAATTTACAGATATCTTCCAAATAATAACAAACATAGTTAACAGAGTCAATAAATCGTTTCATCACTGGTTTGACCACGTTCCTCCAGGCAGAAATAAAGAGATTTTCGTTTACCCACTTTAATCTCTCATCAGAGCTTTCTGTTCCCTACAAAAGAGAGTAAGAACAATGTAAAATTGTTCTTAACTTCAACCTAATACTCATGGCTCAGGAAGCCAAGAGTTCTGACTAGGATTTCCTGACATTAATATCATCTCGATGTATTTAATTTCATTACATTTCACTTCAGTGAACTTTCCCAGTCTTCCATCTATTTATGTAGAATTTTACCTCCACAGCAATCTCTTGTAAGAAAAAATACGCTTTCATTTGTTTCAAACTAGCCATCCCATTTCACTCACTACACCCTGGTGTTTAGATTAGAAAAGACAGTGCAACGTTGATCCTTCTTTATGTCACTGAAGATTTTATTAATTTCTATCACATTCTTTTGCAACTGTCTCTTTTCTAAAAGAGTTAGGAAACTTGTCTGACCTCATTTGCACTAATTCACACAGAGCTAATGATGGGGACAGAAGACAAGATGTCATTCTATTTCACCAATTTACAAAACAAATCTAATAAAAAAATTAAATGCTCTTGAATAACGTAAGCATGACTGTCCACTACAAACAGATAAAATGGCAGAATGGGATGGGAAAATTAACTTTGTTTACCTACTATGTAGCTAATTAGAACCCAGTTTGTATTAGGCATGTTATCTTGATACATGCTTGATGATCTAATTGCAAAGAGATTTATGGTTCATGAAGCGGTTATCATGACTATCTGCTTCTGCAAGAAGATTCCCAACAGAAATCTCAAGTGCCAGAGGATGAATAAAGTTATCATCAAGTGATAGGGAGCAATATGTAGAGATACTGCAATTGCAGCCCAGAAGGCCAACCATATCCTGGGTTGCATCAAGTTTGCCTGGCTTACTATGATGATCTGGAGCACTTAGAAATTTCTGGAAAAACAAGTCAAATTTAGCTCTTAATATTTTATGTATCCATTCTTTATGCTTCCTAATATAAATGAGGTATAAATATGTGCATATATGTGCCTACACCAACTCAGATATATTTTCCAGTAGAAAGTAATTTCTTCTAAGTATCTCACTTTTGATCTGAATTTGCTATTTAAATCTTTAATTTGACTTCACCAGAGGACTATAGGTTTTATGCTTCCTCCCATCACCAGGAAAACAGAAAAATATTTTAAAGAAATCAAGAATGGAAATGAAATTAAAAAAATATACTGCAAGTGGAATCATCTTCTAATATGGCAACTTAAATATCAAGAGGAAAAGGTATGCAGTACAAACTGCCAAAAATATTTAAGTCACCAAGAAGTTTATGTGCATTTGATATCTGACACTATTCCTTTAAAATTTATCCCCAAAATATCATGTTAAAGGTCCTCTGAAAATCTTTAAAGCCTCTATCATCTCTTCTCATGGAAAGTCTCTCTATAGAGAGAGAGCTGCAGTACTTCTTTGGACATTGCTAAATTACAGAAGAGAATACTGAATGGAGTGCTGTAAATGACAGTGTAAAGAAGGATTCATCCCATCTAAATCCCAAGCTTCTTCTTATGTGTACCACTAACCTGGCCTACGGTCCTATAGACTTCCACTTTCAATTCTCGAATGATTTTTATTTTCTAACAAAAGACACTGAAGAATAATAAAGAATAATAGCTCATAGCATACAAGGTTATTAGCCTATTGTAATCACACTGAGTAGCTGACAAGTATACAATATTTTTATTCTACAAATGTTCGTTCCCAGTCCGAACGCATTCCTAATAAAACCTTTGAGAAACTACGGTGCTCTTTTTAAGCAATGAAAACATACATGCACAAAACTCAAGAAGTAACACCAAGTTAAGGAAAGGTCTATCTGAGTGACCTTCTTTTTAGTCTCATCTCTACCACAAATTGGGCACTGCAAGTTTGCATCTGCAGGACATTCCTTTTTCCCCGTGGATCGCACTGTAGGCTCAGCAGACATCAGAATTACCATGTTAGTATGTGGTGATTTCTCCTGGGGCTTCTCACTGTCTTTAAACATAATCTAAATAAACAAATAAATAAATACATGAAAAGAACCCTTTCTACTTTGTAATCATTATAAAAATGATGAATATTGTTTCCCAAATAGTACCTAAGGGCACAAATTCATTTTGGCTGTAAGTGCATTTAAGCGTATGGATTAAGTCCAAGAATAAATTTGTCCCCGTGTCCAGGAAGGTACTTACTTTATTGAATAAGAAGAATCAAGTGTGCCATCCTGTCCACAGATCTGTCAGTGGTTATGACAAACCAAAAGCAAAATCTATTATTAGCAAATTTACTGAACTGCAGTTTTTGCTTTCAGAATCACTAGCCACTGTCTTGAGGCAATTACAGCCTACTTAAAAAAACAAAGACCCAATTATAATTTAAATTTCTAAAGGGTGATATGGATACAGAGTTGAAGGGAAGGATCTTGAAACATGCTATCATTTAAGAAAATCTCCCTAACAGTTCACTTTATCAAAACTGTTCCCCTATTTCAAAATGAATGGCAGAAGCATCCCTGCAGGATTTACGCAAAATTCTCTGTGCCATGGTGCCAACTGGTGGCCAGGCATTAAAGCAGAAGTAACCAACTAGTAAAGTTTCAAATCTGCAATAGTTTGGACTTGCTGCTTCTCCCCAACTCATATCACCCTGACAGAAACTTTTAAGTGACATCTTTAATAAGAAAACATCTCTCTCTTTCTGAAATGTCTTTCTTTTAATCTTTTCAACACACAAAACCAAATGTGGTGTCATCAGGGAAAGACAGAGCATCAGTGTTGGCCCATTCTCACCATGAAAGGGTTTTTTTTATGTAGGCTTTCCTGCAGGTCAGTTCACATGTTCTTCATCTGTAAGCAGAAGTAGAATATGGATGTCTAATCCTTTGAGAAATGCAGTGAGTAAAGGCAAATGATGTAAAACAATTGAGGAAAACAGAAATGGACTTTAACATAAATATATCAAATTTCATGTAGCTGAGATTTCTCTAATTATTTAGAGAAAGAAACTAATGGAAGACCCTGGCCTAAGAGCTCTGGTCAATAAACTTCCAAACTTCCCTTAATGCCAATTTTGCAACGCTGTCAACTTAGAAAGGTATCTACTCATTTGAAAAATCAGATTTGGTATTTACACTGGCTTTTGTGATTGCTGAAATTGCTACTCTGGATATAATTAGAGATAATTATTCGACAGATATCAGTAAAAATGATAAATAAACTGGAAACAGACAAAGTAGCAATCTGGTAGCATGCTTTCACCATGATACTGACTTATGCAGAATCTGAAATGGTGACCTGGAGATAAAGTGTCTGAAGCCATCTATCTCCCTCAAAACTTGCATAAAGACATCAAGGTCCTGGAGCTTGACCAAAGGGCAAAAAAAGTTGGTGAAGGGTCTAGAGCACAAGTCTTATGAGGAACAGCTGAGATAGCTGGGATTGTTTCAGTCTGAGGAAGAGGAAGCTCAGGGAAGACCTTATTGCTCTCTATATCTCCCTAGAAGGAGGTTGTAGTGATGGGTGGGTCATCCTCTTCTCGCAGGTAAGAGAAATAGGATGAGAGGTAATGGCCTTAAGTTGTGCCGGGGTGGTTCAGGTTGGATATCAGGAAAAAATTTCTTCTCAGAAAGAGCAGTGAAGCACTGGTATACACTGCCCAGGGAGGCGGTGGGGTGACTGCCCCCGGAGGTGTTCAAGAAATGAGCAGTGTAGCACTGAGGGACATGGTTAGTGGGCATGGCAGGAATGAGTTGATGGTTGGACTAGATGACCTTAGTAGCCTTCTCTAACCTTAATGAGTCCATAATATGAAACAGATCTCAGTCAAATTCATGTCTCCCTGTGGAAAAAATATCAAGTCCAGAAAGCAAAGTCTCCATGTCTGGAATTCACAACATTTCAGTAGTCTCTTCCATCTCTAAAGATGTGGTATTCAAGCCTTGCAGCTTGTTCTGTTGTGCTAGACAAAATCACTGCAGTGCAGCTGATATGAAGTCATGGGAATGTGCTTGCACATGCATAAAAGAAAGCACATCACTCCTTGTACTGCACACGGACTCGTGCAGACTGGGAAAGGTAATTTTTAATTCTACGTTCCTTAAGAACCAAGACACAAACCAGGCTAATTTGTCTGTCTGATATCTATTTCTTTCCTTATCACCTTCACTATACAGTCTATTTTTTCAACAACAAATAAATACCGACTGAGCATACCAAAGTTTCTGCTAAAACCAAAACTCTTAAGTATCACTGAATAGTTTTTGGTAACTATCACTAAGGAAACTTAAATGACAATGAAATTCTGATGAGAAGCTTGATCAGTAGTGCCAAGATACTGAATTATTATCAATATTGCATATTAAAATATATAACGAAGTTTGCTTTAACTACCATAAAACTCTAGCTTTTACTGTAGGTTCTCATGCATAAGTAGATTAGATATTTGAATAAAGTATACAGAGACAGAAACTGTAGTTCCTTTCTATGCCAAATTTGTTAATCTCGCTAATAAAATCTAGCAACAAATATAACAAGGAAAAAGCCTTCCCTATACAAATACAGAAATACAATGAAATAGCACTTATTTCCAATTCAGTGGTTATAATGTGTCCACCAGAATATATTTGTTTCTAAAACTATGTAATTTTCTATGTGCACATGTCTGTGAACAATTTATTACATTTAGGAGTTGGAAGAGTTATTTCCTCAATTAGGCTTTTTTAATTTTTTCTAGAATAACTTTTGGGGCAAAAAACTTTTGTTATTCAAACAGTATTTGTGAAATTGAGAAACACAATACCTTCAGCTTGAAAAATACCTTAGTGGCTTGGAAGTTTTGTAAGACTTCAGAAACTGAGATGCCTTATCACCAGAAATCATAAAGTTTATAGAACTTTGATACCTTCATCTCAAGAGAATTTGTGTCCACATTCTCAGGACATTAATAACTAATAATAAATTCAGATTCACAAATCATAACACCCAGTTTCCCTGGTTTGTATCACAGAGACCCAACACATTCAGGGGTAAGGGGCGGGCCTGTCTTTAAAAAAAAAAAACACTGAAGAAAATGCAGAAAATGTTTGGGCAATGATCTATAAGATAGAATACGATTTTTCCTGTAGAACTGTACATTTTCTCTAAACTTAATTATTAGTGTGTTCCAGACAAAAGCAAAGATGTAATTTTAGAGCATATATTCAAGAGATCAAAGATAAAAAGTTAAATCAGCCTTAGTCTTCATAAAAGCATCAGTGTTTTCAGACACTATGAATTTTAGTTCATTTCTTTGTTTCTTCTCTGACAACAATTCTGCAGTAGTGAGGAAAGCAAAAAATATGCTATCTGAAAATAAAGCTTCGATTTTGGTGCAATTTAGCCAGACTCAGTACCTAACACAGATGAAATCCAAAGAAATAAAGAGATGGGACTACAACTGTAGTGGTATGCAAGATGAACTTGCAATAACTATTGGTGAAAGAAAAAGAGTTATTAGGGAAAGGAAAAGAATTAAGTAGAAGCCAAAATAGGTCAGCCAGTATTTCAGGTATGAAAGTATGTAAAATGACAACAGATCCACTGAAGGGTTCAGAAAGCTGGCTCTCTGTATGAAAGTAAGGCTCTGGAGATGCGCTGCTGGTCACTTTCCTTCTAGGGATGATCTGTGTTGTAAGCCCTAGCAGAAAAGTAGCACTGCCATCAGAGCTCTAATAAAAGATCACTCCTTTCCTGGGCAGGAACATATATATTGGGCAGATGCCTGTTCCAACCAGAAAATGAAATGTACACCAAACCACAGTAAAACCCATTAAAGATGCACCTTTTTTTTTTTTAAAGGCAATATTAAAACAAACAAACAAAAACAAAAACGATGCGAGACAGATGAAGAGTACAGATCCAGGAAATCGCTGATGTTGACACACACAGAAAGATCTTAACTGACATGTAAAATAATGACTTCACTGGTAAGATTTCACCTTTCAACTAGGAAATCTAATTTTTACCTTTCAACATAGGAAAATAGCACCCCTGATCAACCCTGAAGGAACTGGGAGTTATTTCTATTGAGAAATGTTGAGTAACTTTGACGAGTTAGACTGTGCTTTCATCACACTGACATTTATCCTCTACCTGAAGGCATGCAAAAAAAATGTAGTTGTCAATAAAAGTTAATATGGAAGGCAGACATATGACCATCCAGAGGTAAACTGGAACTACCTAGTCATAATCCTCACAACAAAAACATATCTTGCAAGACAATGTCAAAACAATAATTCTTTGTAAACACACAGATTTTGTAGCACTGCAAATCCTACATGGCAGCATTGCCCTGGGGCTTGTTCACCAACACTGCTATGCTTTCGAATGTGCCTTGACATAACCCTGAAGTTTCAGCCAAAATAACAAGTATTAAGATGAAAAAGGAATACATAAGTCAATTGTGAAAAGCTGTTTTGAAAACATACTTGCCTAATACACTGGTGCTCAGAAAACAAATGAAGAGAAGAGAGAGAACTTACAAAAACTTAAGTTTTTTTAATAAGAAAAAGCTCATTTAACTACGTCAGAATCTTTGACAAGAAAATAGCAATTCCACTGAAACCTTCAATGGAAATATGCTGATCAGACTGTCTTTAATGGCACTGTAGTGTGCTGATACATTTAAATCACCTCTGCAAAATTTGAGAGCATACTCCAGAAAACTGACATCAGATAAAGTTATCCCAAAAATCAATAGAGAAGTGGAAGAAAGAAGGAAACACTGATTGTATGCCTTATTTTCTATGCCATGTATGCACCTGAGCCAATGTTGCAGGAAAAATTTTCAAAAAGGAGGAGAGAGTAAAAGCTCTGATGTTCTCCTGCCAGCACACAAAAATTCCAGTTTTCTAACTTTTGGGATGAACATAGTATTTTTAGGCTATAAGGAACACACTGTTAAAGCAAGTAGCATTTATAGCTGCACAGACACACTATGTTTTGAAAAGGCTCTGAAAGATCTCTGAGTACACGTCCCGTTCTTGTGAAAACCTGTAAATCCCAGGCTGTCCAATAAGGGCCCACTAAACTGAAGCTCTGCTCAGCACTTTTGCACATCAGCACAGAACCAACTTCACAAGTGGTTCCAGGCAACTCTTTTGGAACGTACTCACTGGCACCATTGTCATATAATGAATCTATAAGGCTCTCAATCCAAGTAAGTGCACTTTTTATTTATAAAATTCATTTGTAAAAATTATAATATAAAATTTTAATATAACAAAAATTATTTATATAAAACAGGCATGGCACTTGGTAACTCATTTTCAAAGGGAACATATAAATGCACTTTATGTTGAAATAGATTCATAGATTCATAGATGCATTAGGTTGGAAAGGACCTACAAGATCATCTAGTCCAACCATCCTCCTATCACCATCCCTACCCACTAAACTACTAAATCAAATCCCTTAGCACCTCATCTAAACGCTTCTTGAACAGCGCTAGGGATGGTGCCTCAACCACCTCCCTAGGCAGGCCATTCCAGTGCCTGACCACTCTTTCAGAGAAAAAGTTTCTCCTCAAATCTAATCTAAATCTTCCTTGGCGCAACTTGTGGCCATTCCCTCTCGTCCTGTCACTAGTAATCTGGGAGAAGAGGCTGACCCCCTCTGCACCACAATCCCCCTTCAGGAAGTGGTAGAGTAAATGTACAAACAACGAAGGATTTTGTTTTCTGGTCAATCATTAAATTGTCTTTTCTTGATGAAATAAAAGTAGAACAAATAGAAAACTAGTTAAGGTCCTGAAGCTTGTATTGGATCCTGAGGACAATATCCAAGCGTGCAGCCACAACTCCTAGGATAATCAACTTCAAATTCCTACTTTTCTTATTTGAAAGCTAACAAAGAATGTGAGAAACAACAGCATAATAAGCCTAACAAATAACCAAACAACATGAATGGATAAAAATACGGGATCTGAGCTAATTTCTATGGACATATTTCATTAAACTTAAAAGTATTAGAAATTGCTTCTATGACAAAATCTTTGGGTAGTTAGGAAGATTCAAGGCCTGGCAGGGGACAAGCTGTTGTTTTTTTCCATTACACTAAGCTGCTGATTATGATGCTGTTCATATTTTTTTTCAATTTATTTTAGTTCATTGGCAAAAACAGTTTGAAATACGTTGTCTTTCTGTTAAGTTCAAACTGCTTTTGAAACTGTTTGCAAATAATATTTAAGCTATAATAGAAAACATATGATAGCATTCCACAGGGAGACAGAACACGCCTTGCTGTGCTTTATATTCAGCATCATGTATAGACTTATAAAATACATCTGACCATGATGTATTGTAACCCAGCATTGTGTATTTCTCTTAAGAATGAATCTCCAGTTTAAGCCACTTAGGTCTCTACTCATTTAAATAGTTCAAGCTAGCGTTATCTACTTCACAGATATGAAAGAAAATTCCCTTTAGCACAGGCTGTATAGCCCAGAAGTTGCCAGGTTTCCTGTCACAAACCTACAAGCAACCCTGAATGACCAATCAATCTCTTCCTTCATAAATCAAGTATGCAACAGCAGCATCTTAGCAATATAGATCCACACATGAAAAAGTACCTTCTGACAACGGGAAAAATGGAAATACACATGAAAATATAAAAATGTAGTATCTGCACTTTAAAACTTCTAGTACATTGTCAACAAGTTACAGGCTCTCATAAAACTCAAATTACCAAAATTCTTACATGAAAGAAACCCAGATATGTGGATGTTTTATCTGAAAATCTTCATGCCCTCTTCTAGAATAAGCACAGGAAAAACTAAGTAACAGATACATAAATGTTTGATACATGTAATTACAATTTTAAGATCTATCAAAGGTGTTGCTATGCCAGATAGCTGCTCTCATTCGTAGGGAGGAAAAGGTCACATTCCTGTCTTCTAACTTATTAACAACACACAAATAAATATTTGAAAAGAACATGAATATTTGATTGCCTATGCAATTCTGGTGCCTTGGGCTTTTTACTACTGAATACATTAGGTCTGAATTTTCAAAATCATATGAAAGAAAGAGGTGAAATCACAAATGGCTTGGGAATATGCACACAGGGCAGGAGAGAAGAGAGAAATAGACAGAAAGGAATCCTTATGAAAGAGAAAATCCTTCACTTTTGGCTATGCATATTACATGCGTTGGTGTGCAACAGGACCCAGAAACACCAGCTGAGGTTACTGTCACCTCATTTTAAGTACTGCTTATAGTAGGAGGCAGTCCTAGTTCAGACAATTTGGCATCTCAACTGGCAAAACAAAGTATATCCATTCATAGAATTTCATCACAACCAGAGTCAGAAACAGCACCACATTAGTACAGATCTCACAAAAGCAAGGGCAGAGTCACAGCCTCTGTTGGACACATGGTACACACCAGACAGCTTACAGTAATTAGTAGTTAGGATTTCTTTTCAATAAAGGAGCTAAAAGTGCACCATATCATGAAACACCTCTTCAATCAACCAAACATAAGAAAATCTTGTCAGCTCTTTAGAGTTTACTACATGCTAACACTGTATCTATGAATGGATTGGAATGGAACAGTTCAGTGGGAAGGGACTTATGAAGACCAGAGTCCAACTTCTTGTTGTCTTCAGGATAACTAAAAGTTAGTGCATTACCCAAATGACTCTTGAATGCCAACAGGCATGGGGCATTGACTACTTCCCTAAAAAGCTTGTTCCAGCCTCTGACAATCCTCACAATAAATAAACATTTCTTGATGCCCAAAGTGACCGTCCCCCGTGCAGCTTCATTCCATTACTGTCCCGCCATGAGTTCCCAACAGCAGAGCCCAAGACTTCCCTCTGCTTCCCCTGCTCTGGTATCTACAGTCACCATGGTCACATCTCAGCCTCCTCTTCCCCACACTGGATGGTCCAAGTGTCCCTGTGTCCTCACAGGGCATGCCTTCCAGCCCTTAGTCTCTTGTGTCTTAGCTGTATTCTGTGCTACATTTTAAAAAGTAAACTATAAAGAATTATAAAACATTGCTATTCAAACATGGCATACTGTTTATCGCAAATTAAACTATTTTTTTAAAAACAAGATAATTAAAATGAGTTGTGGTAGGCATGAAATGCCTATGAAATCTTTCTGTTAATGTTCACAGTTCTTGCCCTTGGACACAAACTCATGATTGACAATGAAAGCACCCTGCCTATGCAAAGAACGAATGCACTTTTGTAATTTTCTGACAGCAGAGGCTATTGAATTAAGTGACTCATTATTAGCATTTACCCTTTTGAAGTTATTTCTAATTTATTTTGATACAGTGACAAAGAAAGAATGGTAGATTAGCCAGAGCTGAGGCTTATAATAAACTATGTATAACAGTAGTTGAGTTTTGTTGTACAATTACATGGACCCATTTAGCATCTTGCTTGGCACAGTGAGATACTTTTCACTTCCTGGGAACAAACAGACACTCTGGAATGATGGAACTAAGGGACAGCACTTCTCAATACCATTGCCTGATGTGACACAATTCACAGTTAATGCTGAAGGCTTGGTGTCATGCAGTACAGCTGGCAGCACTGCAGATAAGGCTGAACAAAATTCTGCAGGGAGGCTTGCACTGTGTATGATCTTCAAGTTGTCTGTATGGCAGCTGGCTTGAGCAGAAGCAACTGGTCCCAAAGCAACAAACTTACTGATGGATTTCTGATGAAAAACAAGCAGTTATCAAACCACTCAATGGTTAGAGGGTCAGAACCTTTCCTTTAGGGATGCATCATCAGAAAGGCACGTTACAAGAATCACATCAGGGGAGAATTATAACCACTACCCTGGAGCTTTTTAGAAATCACAGAACAAGTATTTATAGCTTCATCACAAAAAATACTGTGTGTTCTCTGCCGGTTACTGTTATCACCAGTGGCTCAAGTGGCCAAATTTGAACCAGAAGGAATTCAGATGTTATTCCATAGTAAAAGCAAACAAACAAACAAAAGAACCACTTTTCTGTAGTATTAGATTCCTTACATAAACATACAAATGCTGTTGTACTGTAACTGGTCATGAATGGTCATCATGAAAGCATGGTCCTTGGGAGAAAGATCTTTACTTTCAGATACTGATGTCAGCAACACAGTGGTTAAAGAAAATGTTTTGATCATGAAATGTCTCACCTTAAAATATTATTTATTCTCTGCCCTAGAACTACCACTATACAGGAAAAAGTTTTGTTCTAACTTTGTAAAAGTATATATAATCAATCACATCTATTTCATCGATGTAAAACTCTGGATGATTAAGTAAAACACTTTCAAGACTCATGATACAGTAAGATTGAGGAGAAGCACATAACTACTCCTTTACGGTAGTGAAGTTCAAACATTCCATTGTTCCCCCTCAGCGATCTCAAACACAAACAGATACAAGATAAGGAGGGAGACGACACATTCCTGTGACACTTGAAACCACAAAGCTCCCACTGCATAAGAAATCTGCCTAAAACCATACCCAAGAACTCTTCCTTGAACAAGAATAACAATAAAAATAATAACAGTAACAACAACAACAACAATAATAATAATAATAATAAAGGAATGCAGCTACTCAAGCAGAAACCCAAGTAACCATGTGAGGTCCAGAAAATCCTGAAATACGCCTGAATGGTCAAGAATATTGCACACTGCTAGCAGGTTTAAATAAACTTCATTTCCCTGGAAGAATTTTTTGATCAATAGTAACTGTCATGCCATCCTCCAAAACCCTGAGTAACACATGAGAAGTACAGGCAAAATGCAACCTCACATTCTCCAGAGCTCAGCAACTGTTGTATTTAATACATTAGTCAATATTCTAAAAGAAACCAGGCAGATTAATAAATAATTTAGAAGAGATTAATTCTAGTACACATCACTTATTTGAGCACCAAAATTTTTGTTAGCTCTTTGCCCGCTGTCTGACACAATAATAGAGTAAAGCATCATGTCTGCCTCTACCACTCATCAGAGATGTATTTATTAGATTAGATGTATTAAGCATTTATCATTTAAAATGAAACACATCATTATATAAAGTCATAGTAAAAATTGCAGCAGACTGGAAGTATGTTTCAGAATAGGCAATATATTACAAAATGAACGTGACACAATTCTTAGGATAAACTTGAAAGTTCTGCCCTCTCCAATTTCAAAATGACAGAAGCGTGGTGGCTCTTATCCACCATGCAAAACTCTCGTGCTCTTCATTTTACTTTGAATTTCCATTTACTGAATTCTTCCTTCAAATGGCATTTACAATTTCAAATGTTAATATGAAACCAACTCTCAGTCAATACACAGAAAACTTCTCCAGAATGCTTTTTTTCCCCTAAATTTTCTTCAGTGATTCCATAAAATGTTCATAGAATATTTTTAACCACACACTTAAATAAATGCTTATTTATTATGGGAATAAAGTATAATGAAAAACAGAAACTACTTGAAGAGAAACTCCATTAAGAACAAAAGTTTCATGGACACTGTCTTTCCTCACTATTAATATTGAATTATATTAATCATCAGCTGTGAAGTTAATCAAATATTCTACAAGCTCATTTTTCATTTCTTAATTTCCTCACAGTTTAATCATTCTAAATCATGTGAGATTTCACACTAAATAACTGCACATACAATGAGTTGGGGAAACAATTCACAACATGATAGCACTGGAAACTTGAAAAGTTAGTAGTGCAAAGAGAATCAATGGACAAGGGGTCGTGAGCTTGTCAAGCACTATGAGAGTAGAAAATGCCAATGTAATTCCAACTAAATTGTCAGTTTGAGGATACATTTCTATATACAGCTTCCCAGGGTAGTTTCTCCCTGGATGAGCATTGGCTCTGTTGAAGGTACTTAAGTTGTGAATCCTAACATAATATTGTGAAAAGAGCTGTAAAGACATTTTTGCAGGAATCTGTTCCACCCATCCTTCTGCCAGGCTCACTGGACTCATATCAGCCCCTCTGACACTCAGTCAATGAAAGAGACAGGATTTGTGTCTTAATGAACAGTTTCTACCTGTTCTCTGCAGAATTGAAGATACAGAGCTGACCAAGTAGATACTGAAGGAAATGAAAGGCTTCCTTTCAGGAAGGCATCTTATGGGTAGTATACTGCAACTATAGAACACACTTCATCCCGATTTGCGCTACAATACCTTTCAGGAGTGGGAAAAAAGAAAAGGAGCTCTGGTTCTTGTAAAGCATTGCTAAAACGTTTTTTTGAAAAAGTTCAGTGCTTTCTGTTAATGTGAGAAAGGTATCTGGCAATGTCTCCTTCACTCTGCACTCGTTTCTTCTTCCCTGATAATGTCATAGACTGTCCCTTCATGCGAGTAAGTGTCAACACACTTCTTACACTGTGTAAGCTTTGAAAGCTAAGACAGCAAAGATCATGGTGTAATAGAGATTGGGCTGAAGACTGTAGGCAATAAAATCCCTTGCTAAGAAATAGAACTAGAAATTCTGCTCAGTGCAATTTGATTGGAAGAAGAAGCACTTCATCTTTCTGTGCAAATTAATGGCTTAACTGAACTGTGTTTAGTTCAGATGTTAAGAGCATTGCATTAATCCTCTGAACAATTTAAAAGCCTCAAACCCTCCAGAACAGACTTCTAAGAATGCTATCAACAATACTGACAAACCAACATGAAGATCACTGACTGTATTTTTCTCCTATAATTTTGTCTCAGAACTGTTTCAGATTTTGTAAAATTAATCTTATCTATACAAACAGAATTTCTTCCACTCCAATGAGTAGAGTTTGATATCTTCAGGATATGAAGAAACCACAACCAAGAAATCCTTGAGTCTTGCAGCATATCTGATGGGATTCATTCCAGCCATCATTTCTTTTTTAACAGGGTTTGCCAGACTAAGCTTGACCCAGGGATGTGTGCTGGGACAGACAACAACTGGCACTGAACACTTTGCTTCAAGCTCACATGCTCAGTAAACTTGTCTTGACATGTAACACACTGCAATATTATTTTCCCAGCAGAATATCTTTCCCCTCAAAAAACGGGAAGAAAAAAATCCTTGAAAATTTGTATGAGTAATTATAAAGATACTTTAAGTCATGCTAACTCAGCTACCAATGCTCATTGAAGTCATTATTCCCTTCATTCTAAAAAACAAACATTTTCTCTGTTGAACACTGGTCCTAAGAAAGAAGTGGTTCTCTTTCTCTTCTGGTTTCCAACCATTGAAACATTTACCAAAAAATAAAAACCTTATTGTTTTAAAATGCTTAATCACAATTTAAAATCAAAAATCATAAAAATTTCTTTTCATAAGGGAAGAATCATCTGAGTTCCCCAAGTATCTTACATATAAATTAAAAAAGAAACAAACAACTCTGTCAAACTCCCAATGTCCAAACACACAGCATGTATTAAATAGTCAGTGACATTTAAATGAGTGCACCTGTATGCATACAAAAATAATTTCCTAATTAATTAGCTCTGCAGCTCTTGATTCCCTAACAGCTCTAAAGTACATTAATTATATCTAAATGAACAGAAATCTTTTACAGGTGGCCACAGAACAAGTGAATATGTCTTAATAGTTCTGATTCCTGCACTAAGATAAGGTCAAATATTTACTTACCATATACTTCTGGAATAGGAAACCTCATTGGAGGGAAGATGTTGTATTATTACTGAGTACAAGGACACAGGTTGTACTGTACAGACACATAAAACAGCATTATCTCGGTCAGGAAACTGCACACCGCCTGAGACAGCTACAGCTATATTTTGAGCAATGGCATATTGAGACAGGAAGAGTTTGCCAGGAAGGAGTGTGGGTGAGGGAGGAACTGAAACTGAGAAGGGATCTAAGAAGGGTTTGATAAGCAGAGCTTTGTAGACAAGGTGATTCAAATCCTCAATTACTGAAGAAAAACACTCCACAGAAGGGATGCTAAATGTTAATCAAGCATCTGCACAGCCTTACACTGTCATTCTGGTAAGAGTCTCTCTGCAGAGTACGTGCATCTATTTGACTAATAAATTTTCATGGTATATTTACAAAACAGAAGACTAAGTTAAAAATTGTTGGATGAATCTGATTTTTTTTTAATATAATGGAGGAAATTCATACTCATTCAAAAAAAAACAAACAAAAAAAATTAATCATATTGCTATCTTTCAATACAAACCTATTTCTTCACATTTTACTGCAATATTCAATTGAATAAACAATAAGAAGAAATTGGAACTTTCCCTGAAAATCCCTATGAAAAGTCTTGTAGTCTGCATCTTCCTTTACAGAATTTGGTTCTAGGATGATTTCCAGAATCAGAACAATCCACCTAAATTCTGTGATTCTGTGAAATGAAGAATTTCTAAACCCAATTCGCTGATAACCTGACAATCTGTGTACTTCCAGAAGGATTAGAAATAAATGTGTCTAGGGTAGCTAATTCTTAAATGCAAACACAAATTATAAGAATACTTTAATTGTGTTGCTAAATCTTTCCATAACTTTTTGTAATTATTTACTAATCTCTATTGCAAAAGAAGACCTAACAAGAAAAAGCAAAGACTACATGCTTTATCATCAGGAAGACAAAGAAAAGAAGAGCTGAAGATCTTAAGATCTGCTGTATATATCAATATATCACTATATATATGTATATTATCAGTAGCAGTAATTATATGACAAAGATACTTAAGAGCAATTGTTTTTCCATGAATATTTTGATTTTAAGGTTTCTAGGTACATAAAGCATGTTTAAAATTGGGTGTGTTAACAATTCACATTCCTATGATGTATTTTCTGTGACTGGCTTAGGCTATTACTCAGTTGCTGGCACTTAAGTTGACTGTTTAGTGTGTACAACTCTAGGATTGTACAGCTACTGCAAACTGTGTCTTTCAGCTTTCTTGAAATAGTAGGTACCTTCACACTGCAAAACTCACCTGCTTGTACTGCTTCACTAAGATTTTCTCTGAGACTTTCTAGATATCACTACATCAAGGGGAGGTCAAGCGTGACTAAAGTAATCAGACAAACACTTCCAAGGATTAGTTTGGATAGAATTAATACAATACAGATATAGTCTCACATTATATTGTCTTAAGATTGACTACATGGCCTCTTGTTTCAGAATAAACAAATCAAAATTAGAGCAACAAACCGTTCTGAAATTCTCACAAAAAACCACCATAATAATCAGACCAAAGAAATGAAAACAAATGACCTAAAACAGTGATTTCAAGGCAAACTATTTGCCTTCAGTTTTTTAAAATATACCATCAGTAAGAAAATAGATGAGGAAACAGAACACTATGTAGTTTCCTATGAAAAGATAACTGATAGCATTAATAAAAGACTTGTTTAGCACAGTAATGATAATCAGATTTCTAATAGCCTTTTAAAAATACTGAAAAATACCCAGTAAATGGGTGAGATTTTAATGAAGATTCTTAGCCTTGACAGAACACTTTTTCTATTACTTTTAACAAAACGTGACACTGAAGTACAACCAGCTAAATATATACCCATGCTGCAAAATAACTACAGAATATATTTGTGAACTCTTGTCTCTCCGGCCAGCGGGGAAATTAAAACAGCAGAGAATTTAACAAGTTCTGTTCTCATAGCTGAATGCAAGATTTTTCTTTGTAGCAGAAGAATTAGCCAGCATCTGTCCTCAACTGTGGACAATACAAGGGCACCAGAACCTCAAAGCACTGACACTGCAGCCACACAAGGACTGGTAACCACATCACGAGTCTCTAATCTTCACCTGATTGTGAGGCACAGAGAAGGTACTTAATTACAGCAATTTCGTGACAAGTGAGGAGGACTATCACAATCATAAAAATATAAATCTCGTAACTGTATTCTAACTTTTTGCTCGTAATGCTGATGGTGAAAGATGATGAAGTAGCTTTGCTGACAGCAAAATTCCACTAAAAGTGGTAAACAACTCTTCTTGCCCTGTGTTATGAGATTTTTAATACTGTTAAATAGCAGTATTATGTTTTTTCTGTATTACTGAGGAAGAGCCCCACCAGAGGAAAGTTAAAGAACTGGCAAGTGATGGTGCATTACCATCAGACCCCTGTGGCACACAGCCATGCCCCTGCAAAGCTCTCTCACCCCAACCAGAACTGGCTCAGCACAACATCCCCAAGCAAAACCTGCACTTAACAACCACAACAGACACAGAGAATGCAAGAAACTCTATGCTAATACTGCTTACATTTGCCTGAGCATTTACTTATTCACTCATTTCTGAAAAAAATTGAGTGACTCTGCAGTTGTGGAAGATATAACACAGTGATACCAAGACTGACTTCTAGCAATGCTTCCCTCAGTCATGAGCCACAGAATTACAAGTCCTGTCAGCCTTCACAACTGTCATCCCCACATTGGTATATTCTAAATTATGTAAATGTACAAGACATCAAAAAGCAATCAGCCAACATAAAAATTTTCACGTCATGCCCTGGAGAATTTTCATGTTAACAGGAAAGATATGTACTGTCTTATGGGGAAAGATGTCTTAGTTACATATTTCCACTGCCACAGCTCAAAGCTGAAAGCTCCTTGACATGGCAGATGGATAAAAACTGGAAGGAGTGCATTGCACATTGCTTACAGGACTCCTATCTTCCCTGCAAACACAACTTTATGGAGAGTGTTATACTAACCCCTGTAATGTAAGCCAAAAGCAAGCAGTAAAAGCAAGCAGAAAGGGGTAAGAAGCACAGTCTCCTAGGTACTGTTTATCTCCTCAGGTATTTTGTAGACAAATACGGCTTTTTTCTTCGGAGACGATTACTGCCACACAAGATTGCAAGCAGAGAAGGATGAAAGGAAAGAATTTTGTTTCAATACAAATACTTCTCAAATTAGAAGTTGTAAACGCATTTATTCAAGATTTTACTTTCACTTTTGATGTTTTGGGTCTAAAATACCTGTACATTTTTGAGAGCTTCTAGACGTGCAGAACTACAAGGAATCCAAACAAGAGACAGAGTGACTTCCTCTGAAAACAGATTAAAAAGAGATTGTAAAATATGCTGCCAGCCAGCCCCTACATCTTTCATAAACATTAAGCTACTATTCAGTAACTTGGCCATAAGAAACACAACAGAATGCAACTCACCCAGCTGTAACATAGCAGCACTACTGAGTATTCCTTCTTATCAATAAAGCAGCAAACAAGCACTTTTGCTGCTTTTTATCACTGTAAAGCTCACCTCCCACTCACTACTGCTACCCACAGAAGCTGTGAATAAGAGATCAACATCACTAGGCTGCTACTCATTTGGATCTATCAGTGATTATAGTCAAAATATTTTTTCCTCCCTTACACTGTCCTTCATCTACTTTCAAAAAAATAACATGACAGTAAGGGACCTTTGACTGCTGTATAGTTGTGAGAAGCCACACAGAGCCATGAGAAATGGACAGACTGGTCACCACTGTAACCTCGATGACTGTACTAAATCCCCACTTTCATTTGCAGGTTTTGTAAAACCATACAAAATCTCCCTACAGTGCATTTTGCAGGAAAACGCTTAAAACATTTGGGTTTGTGTCAAACCATCCAACTTCTCCATTGACTCAAGAGTTACAGCCCCAACTATGGTTTTCTCACTGTCACACAGTTTGTCTGGTGATATAACAGAGCTGATTAGTGTGTTGGCACTTCATTGTAACGGTGGCATACAGTCTCACTGCTCACACTAGATCAGCTGGACTGCAATCACTGCGGTATGTAACTACCCTGACTGAGGGAACATGAAAGAGAAGGCTTTTGGAAAAATGTGTACTCTCCTATTTTCAAGATACAGGAGACAGGTGGGTCCTTTACACTTGCCTAGGAGCTTGGTGGGGTGGGAAGGCCTAAACCTGCCTGAGAGCTTGTACCATTCTGCTATAAAATTGCCTTCTTTACTGCCAATGGTGTTTTTTAGTTCAGTAAAGCAGAGAGTCTCACTGATGCTTAGAAACAAGGACTCATTCTGATGGTTTACAAAGTTTGTTCTTCCTTTGGCACTCATTAACGGNGGAAGGAGTGTGGGTGAGGGAGGAACTGAAACTGAGAAGGGATCTAAGAAGGGTTTGATAAGCAGAGCTTTGTAGACAAGGTGATTCAAATCCTCAATTACTGAAGAAAAACACTCCACAGAAGGGATGCTAAATGTTAATCAAGCATCTGCACAGCCTTACACTGTCATTCTGGTAAGAGTCTCTCTGCAGAGTACGTGCATCTATTTGACTAATAAATTTTCATGGTATATTTACAAAACAGAAGACTAAGTTAAAAATTGTTGGATGAATCTGATTTTTTTTTAATATAATGGAGGAAATTCATACTCATTCAAAAAAAAACAAACAAAAAAAATTAATCATATTGCTATCTTTCAATACAAACCTATTTCTTCACATTTTACTGCAATATTCAATTGAATAAACAATAAGAAGAAATTGGAACTTTCCCTGAAAATCCCTATGAAAAGTCTTGTAGTCTGCATCTTCCTTTACAGAATTTGGTTCTAGGATGATTTCCAGAATCAGAACAATCCACCTAAATTCTGTGATTCTGTGAAATGAAGAATTTCTAAACCCAATTCGCTGATAACCTGACAATCTGTGTACTTCCAGAAGGATTAGAAATAAATGTGTCTAGGGTAGCTAATTCTTAAATGCAAACACAAATTATAAGAATACTTTAATTGTGTTGCTAAATCTTTCCATAACTTTTTGTAATTATTTACTAATCTCTATTGCAAAAGAAGACCTAACAAGAAGAAGCAAAGACTACATGCTTTATCATCAGGAAGACAAAGAAAAGAAGAGATGAAGATCTTAAGATCTGCTGTATATATCAATATATCACTATATATATGTATATTATCAGTAGCAGTAATTATATGACAAAGATACTTAAGAGCAATTGTTTTTCCATGAATATTTTGATTTTAAGGTTTCTAGGTACATAAAGCATGTTTAAAATTGGGTGTGTTAACAATTCACATTCCTATGATGTATTTTCTGTGACTGGCTTAGGCTATTACTCAGTTGCTGGCACTTAAGTTGACTGTTTAGTGTGTACAACTCTAGGATTGTACAGCTACTGCAAACTGTGTCTTTCAGCTTTCTTGAAATAGTAGGTACCTTCACACTGCAAAACTCACCTGCTTGTACTGCTTCACTAAGATTTTCTCTGAGACTTTCTAGATATCACTACATCAAGGGGAGGTCAAGCGTGACTAAAGTAATCAGACAAACACTTCCAAGGATTAGTTTGGATAGAATTAATACAATACAGATATAGTCTCACATTATATTGCCTTAAGATTGACTACATGGCCTCTTGTTTCAGAATAAACAAATCAAAATTAGAGCAACAAACCGTTCTGAAATTCTCACAAAAAACCACCATAATAATCAGACCAAAGAAATGAAAACAAATGACCTAAAACAGTGATTTCAAGGCAAACTATTTGCCTTCAGTTTTTTAAAATATACCATCAGTAAGAAAATAGATGAGGAAACAGAACACTATGTAGTTTCCTATGAAAAGATAACTGATAGCATTAATAAAAGACTTGTTTAGCACAGTAATGATAATCAGATTTCTAATAGCCTTTTAAAAATACTGAAAAATACCCAGTAAATGGGTGAGATTTTAATGAAGATTCTTAGCCTTGACAGAACACTTTTTCTATTACTTTTAACAAAACGTGACACTGAAGTACAACCAGCTAAATATATACCCATGCTGCAAAATAACTACAGAATATATTTGTGAACTCTTGTCTCTCCGGCCAGCGGGGAAATTAAAACAGCAGAGAATTTAACAAGTTCTGTTCTCATAGCTGAATGCAAGATTTTTCTTTGTAGCAGAAGAATTAGCCAGCATCTGTCCTCAACTGTGGACAATACAAGGGCACCAGAACCTCAAAGCACTGACACTGCAGCCACACAAGGACTGGTAACCACATCACGAGTCTCTAATCTTCACCTGATTGTGAGGCACAGAGAAGGTACTTAATTACAGCAATTTCATGACAAGTGAGGAGGACTATCACAATCATAAAAATATAAATCTCGTAACTGTATTCTAACTTTTTGCTCGTAATGCTGATGGTGAAAGATGATGAAGTAGCTTTGCTGACAGCAAAATTCCACTAAAAGTGGTAAACAACTCTTCTTGCCCTGTGTTATGAGATTTTTAATACTGTTAAATAGCAGTATTATGTTTTTTCTGTATTACTGAGGAAGAGCCCCACCAGAGGAAAGTTAAAGAACTAGCAAGTGATGGTGCATTACCATCAGACCCCTGTGGCACACAGCCATGCCCCTGCAAAGCTCTCTCACCCCAACCAGAACTGGCTCAGCACAACATCCCCAAGCAAAACCTGCACTTAACAACCACAACAGACACAGAGAATGCAAGAAACTCTATGCTAATACTGCTTACATTTGCCTGAGCATTTACTTATTCACTCATTTCTGAAAAAAATTGAGTGACTCTGCAGTTGTGGAAGATATAACACAGTGATACCAAGACTGACTTCTAGCAATGCTTCCCTCAGTCATGAGCCACAGAATTACAAGTCCTGTCAGCCTTCACAACTGTCATCCCCACATTGGTATATTCTAAATTATGTAAATGTACAAGACATCAAAAAGCAATCAGCCAACATAAAAATTTTCACGTCATGCCCTGGAGAATTTTCATGTTAACAGGAAAGATATGTACTGTCTTATGGGGAAAGATGTCTTAGTTACATATTTCCACTGCCACAGCTCAAAGCTGAAAGCTCCTTGACATGGCAGATGGATAAAAACTGGAAGGAGTGCATTGCACATTGCTTACAGGACTCCTATCTTCCCTGCAAACACAACTTTATGGAGAGTGTTATACTAACCCCTGTAATGTAAGCCAAAAGCAAGCAGTAAAAGCAAGCAGAAAGGGGTAAGAAGCACAGTCTCCTAGGTACTGTTTATCTCCTCAGGTATTTTGTAGACAAATACGGCTTTTTTCTTCGGAGACGATTACTGCCACACAAGATTGCAAGCAGAGAAGGATGAAAGGAAAGAATTTTGTTTCAATACAAATACTTCTCAAATTAGAAGTTGTAAACGCATTTATTCAAGATTTTACTTTCACTTTTGATGTTTTGGGTCTAAAATACCTGTACATTTTTGAGAGCTTCTAGACGTGCAGAACTACAAGGAATCCAAACAAGAGACAGAGTGACTTCCTCTGAAAACAGATTAAAAAGAGATTGTAAAATATGCTGCCAGCCAGCCCCTACATCTTTCATAAACATTAAGCTACTATTCAGTAACTTGGCCATAAGAAACACAACAGAATGCAACTCACCCAGCTGTAACATAGCAGCACTACTGAGTATTCCTTCTTATCAATAAAGCAGCAAACAAGCACTTTTGCTGCTTTTTATCACTGTAAAGCTCACCTCCCACTCACTACTGCTACCCACAGAAGCTGTGAATAAGAGATCAACATCACTAGGCTGCTACTCATTTGGATCTATCAGTGATTATAGTCAAAATATTTTTTCCTCCCTTACACTGTCCTTCATCTACTTTCAAAAAAATAACATGACAGTAAGGGACCTTTGACTGCTGTATAGTTGTGAGAAGCCACACAGAGCCATGAGAAATGGACAGACTGGTCACCACTGTAACCTCGATGACTGTACTAAATCCCCACTTTCATTTGCAGGTTTTGTAAAACCATACAAAATCTCCCTACAGTGCATTTTGCAGGAAAACGCTTAAAACATTTGGGTTTGTGTCAAACCATCCAACTTCTCCATTGACTCAAGAGTTACAGCCCCAACTATGGTTTTCTCACTGTCACACAGTTTGTCTGGTGATATAACAGAGCTGATTAGTGTGTTGGCACTTCATTGTAACGGTGGCATACAGTCTCACTGCTCACACTAGATCAGCTGGACTGCAATCACTGCGGTATGTAACTACCCTGACTGAGGGAACATGAAAGAGAAGGCTTTTGGAAAAATGTGTACTCTCCTATTTTCAAGATACAGGAGACAGGTGGGTCCTTTACACTTGCCTAGGAGCTTGGTGGGGTGGGAAGGCCTAAACCTGCCTGAGAGCTTGTACCATTCTGCTATAAAATTGCCTTCTTTGCTGCCAATGGTGTTTTTTAGTTCAGTAAAGCAGAGAGTCTCACTGATGCTTAGAAACAAGGACTCATTCTGATGGTTTACAAAGTTTGTTCTTCCTTTGGCACTCATTAACGGAAGTGGGAGTTCTGTGTGTGCACAAAGGGGAAAATTAGATCCATACAGCCATCATGTAGCAATTTCTTAAGGGACTAACTACTAATCACTACCTTTCGGCAACGTTCACTCCGTCCTATTAAATTGTTTTCAGCTTGCAAATCTCCAAAGGAAAGCACTGGTAAGCAGAGCTCTCCTTTGTGCATCAGCAGTGCTTTGACCTCTTTAAGAACATAAACCACATTCTCTGCAGCTTGTCTTTGAGTGCTTGCCCTGAAAGAGTCCTAGCCAGCCCCTATGGAACATCATCGTTACATTGACTTGGAAATACAGCACAGCAAATACAGAAAATCATATACAAAGGGAATACATTACCCAACTGGCTTATTTTTGTAGGTGCATCTGACTCTGCACAACCAAATTTGAAGCAACAATAACAAAATGCAAACCAGTAAACCTTCTCAATGCTGAAGACATAATAAGGATCACTTCATTTGGGAGATGCTATTGGCACTTGAGACATGACAAAATGTGTGGGATGAAAATGTGATTTGTATATTGTTGAAAATTTGTGAGCTTAAGTCAGTTCTACAATAATTAAATTATTTCATTTAATTTCAGTTTTTAGTATGATCATTAAATAAACAAATACTATAAATATAAATATAAATATAAATATAAATNTCGTAATTTATTTAAGAGAAAGAAAAAAAATATAATGATAGAGCTGGAACAACAGCCCATCTTATAGGAGCCTGCCACTACTGAAGTTATGTAGCAAGTGTCTGTGTTCTTATTCTGTAATGAAACTTTAAAGATTTATAATTCCAACTTTTATATGGGTTTTGCTCTACTTTATTCACACAGAAAAAAATCAGCAAACTTTAACCTCATGAAGGACATGTCTCTTTCTTCTGTGCTTTGGTACTATTGCTATAATTCAGCATGACAATGCATCCTGATGGAAGCTGCAAGGAGAATGGTAATTCACTTACTACCAATTCTCTGACATTTTTTTTTAATCTGAGACAGGTTTTACGGGAGTAATAATTTCTGAAGGTTTTTCATCTGAAGGTTTTATGGGAGCAATTATTTCTAATATCTAATTTCTAGGTTAAGATGTTAATTTTAAATTATTTACTTAATTTAGAATACAATTTTTAAATGCGACTACAATCAAAGAATTCTGGAGAGTAAACATTGTTCCTAAAACAAATTTCAGAATTTCATTCCTTTTTAGAATGAATTATAAGTAATTTTATTAAACTCTTAGAATTTCTCCAAGGTGGAAATTGTTCTCTGCTGCTGTTGTTGGTTTTTTTCTGACCTATCTGTATTTATTTTTGTACTTCATGTTCAGAAACCACAGAATAAAAAATGAGTATGGAATAAAGTGGACATAAAACTGTCATAAAAGAAATAGCTCACGGGAACAAGATTGTGTAAGGACAGAGAAAGGATCTGAAGTGACAGGAGAAAGGCCTAATAATGATGAACATAAAAAAATAGTGAACAGTTTGTCACATTTTCACACATAAGAAGTAGATATATTTACTCCCAACTTGTTTGACTAAATTATTTCATTACCTTGGGCAAAGGCTGTCTTAATCCTCTGTGGCATATTTTTTCCAGCATCTATAAAACAGATGCCATTCCTCCGCCTCTGTCAAGAATGTTCCCACCTATCTACTACATAAAAAAACCCTCAAGATTCTGGCAAGAAGGTAAGTCAGATTTGAGTCAGCTTTATTCATTTTGCCATATGCCATTCCTGGCTGCGATTCTTCTGTTATTGCTTTACTACAATACCTGCAATATACTGTAAGAAATGCTGAAGTTCTATCCTCCTCTCCAAAGAAAAAGTGAAAAGTAAGTTCCACGTTTAACTATGTTAACTCCATCAGCCATGATAATCCAGCATGTACACGTTACTGATTCTAAACAACAATGAAAACACTCGCTCCTATAAATCAAAAAATTGTCCTGGGATAAGATAAACTGTCAGCCAACAATTTCAGAAATGAATACCACAAGAGCAAAGCCAAGCCCATGCAGAGCCATGCAGACTGATTATGCAGCTTCTTCTTTGTCTTAGGGTGCCCTGTTTTAAAGGAATAAAAACTCTCTGTTGTTAAATTAAATCAAACTGAAAAAGTAGGCATTTGAATTTCTTTTGCCATATCCCATCTTAGATAGAGCTACAATTTCAAAGCTTAAGTTTCACACTGGAAGAGTCATGTCTGGTTTTTATCAGTTTCTAAATATGTCAGTATGATATCACCATTTCTTTGATTAGACAAAAGAGATTGGAAATACAACCTAATCTAAACTAAAACAACCTGCCAGATAGACAATGGAAAGTCAAATGTTTATTGTATTTTTTTGCACTGTAGTATTAAAAGTGAAAAATACTTTTTCCTCCTTCAATGGCTAGTTTTGATTGCTCCATAAAATAGAATAAATGTACATGGCAGAAACCAAGGTAACTTCATAGAGCAGCTGGCCAGAAGCTGTCATACCTTGACAAAAGAATGAAATGAACTTCATCTCTTCTCTTCCTTATTAACACAGAGAATACCAACAATCAAATGGTACTAAAATGCAAGTATGCATAAGCAGTCCTTCCAGCAATACAACAAACATGATAATCTCAAATTAAAAATGTAATTCCAAGCTCAGTTACAAGTATAACACTAGTATGAGTGCTACAGAGCATTCTTACTAGCCCATTTCATTGCCTGAGCATCCCAATTACAGAAAGATCTAATAGAGATTAAAAAATAACTTTGCAAATCTACTATGATCTATTTATTTTCCCAACTCCTCTTTCAAAACTGTTCCTTCACAAAGAAGTAAACAAAAAATGAAGTTAAAATTATTGCAAGAATCAGAAACTAAGCGATACTGATTCAGCACTGTGAAGAAATGGAGATTTTACTATTGATAAAAGCTTCAATGATTATAAAATTAAGCATGTTTCAGAAAGTAATTTTATTATTTTTATTTTATTTTCCCAGGATAAGCATTAACATAAATATGGTCAGTTTTCTGCTCACCTCAGCTCCCCATGCAGCCCCAATCTGACCCCTCTGTATTTCAGAAAATAGCTGAAGTTGGAAGGCAGCTTGCCCTGGACTGTGTCCAGCTGGGTTCCAATCATCTTCGAAGATGGAGACCCCGAAGCTGCACTGGGCAACTGCTTCCATTGTTCAGAAACTCTTATGGCGAACAAGGTTTTCCTTCTTTTAAATGCATTTCCTGTTTTTCAGTTTGTGCCTATTGCCTCTTGACCTGCCTCTGAGCATTACTGAGAAGAATATCCTTCTGTCCTCTCTATTCCCCCCCATGTGGAATTCAGATATATTGATCAGAACCCCCTAGCCTGTTCTTCTTCAAGCTGGGCAGTCTCACCAGATTCAATTCCAGATGCCATTTATCTTTTGCACCCCAACGCTGCACATTCAGGCACAGTCACTGCATTCCTCATGGGTGACCTGGTCCCACTTCCTCATCTTCTTGTATGCTTCCTTTTCATGCCTAAATTTCATCAAAAGCTCCTTTTTTTTTTATCCACGCAGATTTCCTAACATCACTTTTGCTTGGTTTGCACCTTTTTGATGCTGGAAGAGACCATTCTTGCTCTTGGATAAACTGAATGGAAAAATATCCCCCCCTGTCTAAAAATTAGTAAGAATTTGATGACAATATTTCAGAAGGAAGTTGGAAAACAAAGTTGCCATGACAAAAAGAAATGAACAGTTCCAATTCTTTCCAAAAAAAAATCACTTTGGGCAATTTTAGGGGACAGGAAGCTCTTAAGACAGAAACAAGAACAGAATAAAAAGATTGGTGTTTGCTGGGAAAAGGGATAAAAGTAAGGAAAACAAGCAGTGAAAATATACTAAGTATAAAGAATAAGACAGAGAAATGATATAGATTTCTTGCAGTTAGATGATGACAGAATGAAAGGTAGAGAGAAAATAAAATTGTAGTTCATCCAGCACTGCAGTAGTTAGAGAGAAAATTATCTATTCACGTTTTGGTAATAATAGAGAGGGGGGAAGAAAACATCAAAATTTTGCACAGTTGGTGATGATGGAACTGACAAGATCGTATGCCATTCATGTATGTCACAAGTTAGAACACAGACGCTAAACTAAGTCGCATATGGGGTGATATGTGATGGCCTGTCACAGCATCCATTCCTGGGACACGGTGGCAGAACACCCTGGGGTACCCAGGGACACCTGACTACAACTGGCACCCTGCTCAGCAAGAAGCTCCCACTAACTTCCTCCTCAGACTCCCATCTCCTTTCCAGCAATTTGAGACTACATCTCTGGGTTGCCATCTGGCGTAGGTAAATTTCTTCAGGCATCAGGCATTGCTGCCCTCACACCCTCGCTGTCACATCCTGCTAACCTGGGCTCTGACAACAAATGTCTTCAGAGCAAAGCAGTCACGCAGCACGTGGGAAAGCTCCCAGCAGGGCATCTGACGGTTCGCATTTTCCCTGATGGGAGAACAACCTAACCCTGCCACTTTCACAGCCCTGTAAGTCACACAGTACCTGCAAGCAGCTGGGTGGCAACCCACAAGTGCAGCACATGGCCTGCTCCCACTGCACGGCCCTCAGAGGTGCCCCCACCACCTGCCACTTCCAGCACAGCAGAGCACAGGCCCCGAGCTGACCTGCAGTTGTAGGAGACACATCTTCTGCTATATCTGCCACTTCTGCAGGGTCACAGGGCTCCCAAGGATGTGCCCTTGACTGAAAGAGACACTCGAGAGAGCCGCTTTGGGCTCCCAGCATCTGCTGAGCTCCTGAGTCTGCAGGGACAGAGCAGGTCACCTTTTGCTGAAATAAGATAAAGCCAATAAGCTCTGTCAGCAGGCCCTACCCCTTGGGAAGTAAAAAGATTCTGAGATCCTATTGATCTAAGAAATACAGCCTTATTGGATAATCTCCAACTTTCCTTCTCCTTTTTACTCCCCACTGTACTTTCAACTTCTAACTCCCCAAGGATATATCCCAATTAGCAGTCCTGTCCCAGCCTGTGAATGCAGGAACTCCAATTTACTGGAGAGGCAACGCATGCATGTAGTGATCAGTCAAGAGGTAAGAGATGCTCATGCACATATCACCCAGCAGGTGTTTGCAAGACCACTTTTTGCAGCCTCAGCATCTATACAGCACAAAGAACAAGGCCACTCAAAGGGAAACAGAGCAGAGATAGTACATATATATGAGCAAAAAGGTTTACAACATTTATGGCATAACTAATTAATGGCAACTAGTCACAGTGTAGGGCTGCAGGAAAGAGGGGGAAGAAAGGCAGTGCAGCCTAACAAAGTCAACTGATTAAAATTTATTAGCACATTAATCCATTCTACTAACAATATATAAATATTAGACATATTAAACAGTTATATTTGCTCCTCAAGCCATAATTAAAACATGTTTCTAACTTAAATTTCCCAAGTGATAACAATACTATTAAATTCAAATTAAATACCTAGTTCTGTGCACTTATGTTGCTTGATTTAATGGTAGGTAACTTTACTGCATGAAAGTAAACACTGACAAGCAGTTACTGTAATATTTGAAGTATTTCTTTTTGGTTTTTTTTCTCTCAAGTAACCTTCAGGTGTTGATACACACAGACGTTCCACATACACCGAGCACAGAAGGGATTATGCATCCTATGGAAAAATAAGCATGCAACAAAGTGGCTAAAAAGTTCAACATAATAACCCGGCACAAACAAATGCTGGATTTTACAAAATATTCCATTTAAAATAAAATATGAAACACACTACAGGTTTTATTCAGTACAGCTGCTTCCTCATTTTCCCACCAAGGATCTGTGATCAGGACTTGCATGACCTGAAATGCAGCCATGCTGCATCAGCTGGCAGAAGCTGTTAGAGGCCAGACTCTAGAAGCTGGACATGTTACTAGCAGACTCAGTTGAGTTTAAGCATATTTGAGACCAAAGTCACTCAAAATTTATTTCCTGCTTACAAAAGGGAGAAGAATGACCTCCCCATCCCACATCCTTATTCACAGAGAGTCTCCTGGGCCTCCTACCTGTCTTGACCAAGCATGCAGCATGTGACAGTAAATTTGCCTACACTGTGACAAAATCATCTTTTTCGGTCTCAAAAGGAGTAACACCTGTATTGTGGCCATAAAACACATGCAGTACTTCCACACTGCAAGGCACCATGAAACCTTAGGAAATGGAGCAGAGAAGAGGCTTTCTGAAAAATTGTTCTGCCCAGCAATCCCTTTCCAAAGTACACATGAACAATTCTGAAGAAAGGGAAAGAAGAGGCACAGACTATGGGGATCTTTCCATAGTTTCCTTGGTTAAGTATCCTGTTGAGAACATTCATGCACATATCACTTTGTATTTTCTATGCAACACAAGCCTGACTATAACCTAGGTTTATCATGCAATTAAAATAAGAATTTGATAGATTAAAGGAAATTGATCTCCTTTATAAGTTTTTTCCCTCTAAATATCCAAAGCTGCTGATGTAAAGATACTAGGGCCATCAAAATTAGATGAAATTTGTTGCTGAGCTTTGTTTTTGTTAAAATAGCACCATACATAGAATGCATACATGGGGTGTCACACCTACTCTAGCCTGCATCATCAGCCAACAAACATTTGCTGTCAATTGCAGTTGTTATATTCAGTTTTATCATGAAAAATTCACTAGTGTCCTTTCTCATCCACATATGAAGCAGAGGCATAACATACTTTTGCACTCATTTCACAAAAAAGTAACATAAGTTTTTTAAGTTCGTTTTTCTATATTTTCATTGGAAAGTGGAGAGTAGAAAGAAAACAAACATTATAAATCAATCAGTCAGTAGTATTGTATTCCAACAACTTCTCATCTGTCATCAGACTTTGCAAGGCCCAATTAGAGATCTCTATTTCTTGCTGCATTACTCTTTTTTAAGTAAGACAGTGGCCTTTACTTCAGAGTCAGTGGTCCCCTTGATTCTATCGAATAATTTCCTTACACTGTTAAAAGAAAACTAACTTCTATTTTAAGAAGCTAAATTAGGATTCTTTTTTTAATTTCTGATTTTTTTTCTTTTTTGAAAAAGGTTGTTGTACTTGTATTGAGCAGAAATGAGGTGAGTAACTCCTCATTGCTGTTGACAACTCTTTTTTCTGAATCCTATGTCATATGTCAAGCACAATGCATATGCAGAACAAATGGGTTTCTGTAACCCCTTTGTAAACAGGTTTATTTGTTGCTTATTTCCTATCAACTATTTCAGCCTACTGACCAAAAGATAAATACAAAATCTTGAAAGAAGAGGAAGGACAAAGTATATCTGAAGAGTGATACAAAAGACAATGTTTCTTGGCCAATTATAGATTTTTTTTAAGGGATAGGCTCTGTAATGAATGGTGAGTGATTCTCAGAAAGATATGTAAGCACAGAGGAAAAAACACAAGGTTATATGATTGCTTCAGAAAACCAGAATTAGAAACTAGACAAGAACTGCTAAAGAAGGCTGTTGACAAAGTGACAAAGGGGAAGAAGGGATGGCAAAACGTGAGGGAAAGACTGTCGCACCTTTCTGATCATAAAAAGTTTCCTGTGATGTGTTGAAGACATATTTTTGTACAGTTATCACAACACATGGAAGTTACGTTAGTAAGAGGTATTCATGTGCAAAGTAACCTAAAAAAATAAAAAGTAATCAGAAAAATTAGGTTACTATTGAAAGATCAAAGTTACGTCTATGTATACATCTAGTGTATATACCAATACTGAGTCAGGCACTCTACCAAAGACACATCATTTCATTGTGCAAAAATAAGGTATTTTTAAATTGCTATTTCAAAACATTTTCCATTATTTCACTTAATGGATTGTTACTGACATCATTATATGATGCAAGTTTATCAGAAGATGATATAAAATCAAAGCACCAACTTTAATAATTCATTTCCTACAAGAAGTTGCTTTTTTCACTGATTTTACCAGGATGATTGTTCAAAAGAACATGGACAAGAAACATCCAAACCAAGCACAGTTTTTTCAATGGAAAGAAGTATGTTCCAATTCTGCTGAAACACTGAATTACTGTATAAATACTAATAAATTATAAAAACTAATATATAAACTGTAACATAAAAATGGTAGCTTGAAATGACTATGGTGCATGTAACACAAATAAGACAGCTCAAATTCTGAGATGAAAATGTTACCCTTGAAGTTACTGATGAATTCTGAATTTTGCAAATATCCTCTCAGTACTGTAGCTCTGTTTGGGCATGTCTTGCACAGAATTTCTTTGGAAAACGATACTTATTCACATACTTGAAATCAGAAACAGTATGTCCAAGACATATTGTAAACTTATGACTCTAATGAATATCATTTTCAAATTCTAAAATCACAAAGATAAAAAAAAGGTAAAAACTGGAGAAAGGAAAAAAAAATAAAAAGCAATGTTATTACAAATGTTTATGTATGTATATATACATTTGTGTCCGTTTCTTCCTTCAGGAATAATACAATGTTGAAGGCATGACAAATTAACCAATATGTACACACCATTTATTAATTCTTCATTTTAATTTTCTGCTCTTTGCAATTATCCCTTAAGAGTTCTACCAAGAACATTTTTCCAGCTTGCGAGAGAAATGTAAGACTGTGGCAATAGTCTTAATAAGATACAGAGTACCCAGTGCTTCCCTGAATGCAAGACCTTTTATTTCTAGCATAGAAGACAATCAAAGTTGCTTGACCTGATTGGTAGCAACTTATCTCCTCAAACCACAGGTGTTTACAGCTTGTGTGTGTCAGAAATGTACTTAGGAGCTGATCCGCCCAAATATTAATTCCTTTGTCCTTCTCCTCCTCAGCCTCTTTTAAAGACAGCAAACCTGTGCCTTCCTTCAGCTTTAGCCACCCTCCTCTCAAAAGTAAGCTACTGCTATGCCGAGGTTCACTCCAGCAGCTTTTAAACATATCACAAAGTTACACTGAGATAATTCGAAAACATTTTATCAAAGAAATTATTAAATGCAAAGAGCAATATTCTTTCCCAGGCAGGTAGCTATCTCACCTTTTTCTTACCAGTCTCAACTTTGTTGCTTTCTTGTTTACACTTGATCGTTTTCATGAATGCTTTTCTTATTCAAATGACATTAAGAATACTGCCTGTCTCAACATCATGGATCAAAATATCATCCTTCTGTTGATAAGAAGTTTCTCTTGGCCTTCCTCTTCTGCTAATGCAATTATATAAATATTTATTGAAATCCTTACTGTTTCCTGCTAGATGCATCTATTCATAATTTTGAGCCCTCATTTTCTAAGTACCTCTCTATAAATCAGTGCTACTCTTACAGCTGTTCTTAGTAAACTAATTCATTTCCTTTTCTCCTTCAAGCCAGTGGGGAGTTCATGATTTAGCCAAGTTGGTTTTAAATACTTTTTCTCTGCAATCCTTCCTCCACACATGGATAATTTTGAGCTATGCAGTTAATGTCATCTACTTGAAAACAGGTCACCTTCCTTACTGTTTTCCTTAGATTATTCCTCAGGATATTTTAAATTTGTATATGTCTGCCTTCTTAAAACTTCTCAGTCCTTTTATTTCTTACTACGAGGGCTGCTTCAAAAGCAGGGCCACACATCCTTATTATGTTGACTCTAGCAGAGGAGGACGTTGGTGGTAGGGCAGTAGAGGTTGAAACTTCCCACCAGTACTCCATTACATTTTGTTGCTGTGTGACAGATGGCAGCAGAGGGGCAGTTTGACACAATGGTATCTGACATGGAGATGCAGATGAAGGAAAGGTGTGACACTGCATTTTTTCCATGCAGAAAAGACTGTACCCACTGACATTCATCCACGCTTGCTGAACACTGATGGAGACCAAACAGTGAACGTGAGCACGCTGAGGCAGCGGGTGGTGCATTTCAGCAGTGGTAACAGTGGTTCACCTCTGCTGATACAGATTTTATGAGTGCAGCATGCTGGCTCTTATTCACTACTGGTGAAAATTCACAGCTAATGGTGGTGACTATGTTGAAAAATAGCATTTTGTCAATGAGAATTTGCTCTATAAAATAGAGCATAGACACATGTTCTCTGTGTCCGTTGTTGTTTCCATGGAAATAAATAGGAGGCATTACTTTCAGAGCAAGTTATGTATATACAGCCTAAAACAGTTCCTCTACATTCACTGTGGCACAGACAAGCCAAAAGGTTGGACACCTGTGCTTCAGAAATGTAGTGGCAGTAAAAATCTATCACCAGGGAGAGCAAAGCACAGAAATGATAGGAAAGAGCTGATACATATCCCTTCCCAATAACTTCAGAACTATTAAATTTTGTGTTTCAACTGAATATTCACATGAAGTTATTTGAACTTCCTTTTTACACAATCAGTTTTACGATGCCAACATTTTTGGGGATGAAGGAAATTTCCCACAGTTAACATTTAGTTTCTCATCTCAAAGCAGAGGTCAACTAATAAGTCATCATATATCTACATCTGTATTTTCTCCTGTAACCTTTTGGCAAAATTTAAAATACCATACTGAAATGGAAATAGTGAAATACTACACTCACATTTTAATTCAAGGTCGAAAACACAATTAACAGTGACATACAAGAAATCTCAAGATCAATGTTTCACATTTAAATCACAGTTTAATAATTATAATAAAGCAGAAAGAAAAATCACAAGATAACATGAACACAGGACCAGTAATGAAGATTATATTATACAGGAAGAGGAACTCAGGTTTATTTTCATGGCAAGTTCATGGGCCTTAATCAAAACATTGCAAATAGGATGGATGTAGAAAAAAAAAAAAAACAACTCCAAAACTAACTTTGAAACAACACTGCATTTCAAAACCGGCTTTGAAGTTGAACACAAAAATACCCATTTACAAAAATCCCATTTAAAGGCAATAGCTAGTGAGCCATGAAGGCAGAGGGAAGGGCAGCTACTTGGATGCTTTTAGAACACTTGTTCTCTGCATCAAAGCCTTCTGACATGTTGTCGTTACCCCAAATATATTAACATACACATATATATAGACAATATATAATGACACAGTAACTCCACCAGGAATTGTCTCGAGTTACTGGCTGAGGCCAAACAAAGGAAGTATTTTTGAGAAAAGAAGCCCTCCCCTAAAGCAATAACAGAGAAGAGTCACTAGAGAGGAGTGGAAGGGAAAAAGTAGCAAGAAATTTTCCAAGAACTTTACTCCAGTTCTGTGCACTACTGAGAGACTTTTGAAGTACGTCAAGCAAAACTGCACTAAAATCCTCAAACCTGTTCTTTGTTCTTGGAAACTGCCTCGGGTGTGGACCTTAGCTCCAGATCCATTTTCTGTTTGAACGGACTTACGATGGTTCCCTGTATTTGTAACTGAGTTATGAAGTACTACTATTCAACGTGGAACTGATAAAAGTAAGAGAAGGAAAACAAAACTGCTCCAGATGGCCTGTCAGAGCTGCAGACAAAATACATGGAGATGCTTATAAAATTAAATTAAGAAAGAACTGACTGCATCTACAATAATAAACCAACTATGCCTATTCCAGTACAGCAGCCTCACAATAAGAGGCTTCAATACGCAAATTTCAACTCAAGAGCCAGGTGTGTGTTTATGAGCTCTGGGCCCCTGAAAGATTATAAATTCACCGTGGGAAATAAAGATAACTAGGTTTGGAGAAAGTTTGCTTTTATCTTCAGCACTCATACACAAGCAGTATCCAACATTTGCTTCTGCCTCCCTCCTCTCATCTCCCCCGGCAGTCCCTCAGCTGTTATGGACTGTTTGGATGCTTTACCAAGGTGGGACTTGTCCTGAACTCAGGTGATCCTCCCTGCACATGCAGACACTGTGCAGGAATACCTGCCCTGTTGAGCATTTTCCAGTACTGTGCAAGTCAGAGAAGATCTTTCAGCAGATAACAAGCACCAACAAAAATATTTCTCCTGTTCTCTCAGTAAAAGAAGGATGGGTTCTCACTCCATTTATGACATGAATAAAGGTTTGGGGAAAATGAAGTATCTGTTCTCTCTTGTTACCATGGTGACCATCCTCTTTGGAAGGCCAAGTGATTTCAGTCTGTTGACAGAATGATTTGTAACTGAGGTTTAGGAAAGTGTGCTGTTCATCATATTTTGACTGAAACAACTCTTTTTTAGCTTTGTCTTTTGCCTTGCAGAACAATATGGCCAAAACATGAGAAAATCTGTTGATGTTATTTACTGTTCTGAAGCCCCTGGCACTAACAAAGAGGAATGCTGTACAGCACCAAAAATGTCTTCAGTGCTTAGCATGAAATGCCTTCTCTCTTGGCCCCATAGGACCAAAAAGGAGACAAGTTATTTTAGACGCAGTGTGCACTACTGGCTGTCCGAAGTGAAAGATTTTGCATCTCAGTTTCAAATCCTTAGCCTAAATGCAGGAGGGATTTTTTTTTATTTTTTTTTTTTATTCAACTCTACCATTTGACACTCACAGCTGCTTAATTTAACAGTGCAATACCAGGTACAACAGGGATGCAGCTCCTTGTAACACAGTGTATGCTGCTCAGGAAGGCTCCACTGCCCCTGGAAACCAGGCACAGCATGAACTCAAGCACGTTAAGGCAGCAAGGGCTATTGTTGTTACCAAGAAAAGTTCTGTTTTCCTCTAGTCCTAAATGTTCCACTTCATCCATGACACATTGTTGGAACAATATATTAAAGCAAAGCAAAGCAAAGCAATCACCAAGTACTCAAGTTTGTGAAGAGAGATTACGGATCTCTCAAGCTGCTCATCTGTTTCTTTTTCAGATACTGCAGTCAACATTCTGGAAAGCATTGCCATGCCAAGTAAAAAAGATTCCTATTGGTGCAGAATTTTTTTAGCAGAATGATACTTAAAAGATATAACAGGTGCTTAGCAACCATCAAACCAGCTGTACCTAAAATACCTTGTAACTGTTAAAATAAAAAAGTTACAAGCAAAGTGTGTTTGGAATACTCTAATGTTGTTTTGTTTTTTTTTTGATTTGCTGTTTCAGGTTCTGTTTGATTTAGTTGAAAGCCAGACTTCTGAGGAGATCTCACCAAGTTCAGGGAGTCTCTCATTGGAAAAGGACTTTCTGATCTAAAATCAAAATCAAAGGTTTACACAGGAGAAGAACTATTAGCCTGGTGACTATGCAACTTAAGGGTATATATGAAAAGACAATATGAAAATTTCAGTTCTATCATTCCAAAATTCGAAGCAATTGCCTACACTTCTTGTTTACAGAGTACATCTCTCTCTCAATTTGTTTTGGAGCAAAAAGCTTATGCACTTATCTTGACATAAAATGGACATTTTCACAATCAAACATTTTTGCAGGGACAAGTACAGCAACAACTTCAGCTGAAATTTCAATTACACTGGAGCCAACATTACCAAAACCACATTATTATGGACAGACAAGTGAGCAGAACATATCCATCACAAATACGTGATAGAATTTAAAAGAGCTAGCCTACAATACCCTACTATACTTAGAACGATTATGGAAGAGGACTCTAAGACAAAAAGTAACCTTATATTATGAGTTTGGCAATCCACACACAACCTGACTTTTAACAAGGCTAAAATATATAGGCTAACATATAGAGTGTGACCCAGTCACATTCAGAGATGCACAGTAAGGCTCCTTATTTGATTTTAAAAATAAAATATAGATTGCAATGAAAGTGACAAGATGCATTCATGGTATCTGGAGATGGACACTGATATACATCATATAAAACAACATCTGCTTCTGTACACTCCTGATCATGACAATGATCCAGCCCCATTGCACTTGTAAGTAATCCCTCCAAAAGAGTTAATTAGAACAAAAGTTTGATATTCATCGAGTTGCCATTCCCTAGCACGTAAGCTACATTTACACTAATACTGTCTATAAATTTCATCTTTTATTGATTTACAAATACTTCACTCTGTGTAAAATATTGTCAGATTGTAATTCTCTCTCCATAAAATGGCAAGCAAGCGTCCAGCCATCTGTTTGGCTAATGAGAACAATCACCCAGACTACTCCTCAAGCGTAGCACATCCCAGTTTGAAACTGCTTTCAGTGCAAGCACCTGTTCATACGACTCAATTATGATGATAATTACTCTGTTAGTGAATACGATCAAAACAAAATAGTTACAATTCTATTGATACCTTCTAAGACTTTCAAATTCATTAATGATATATTTCTGCACCCATTTGCTTTTCTTCCTGACCCACTCTAAGACCAGAATAATTTCACAGTACTTCAAGGCAATAAATGTTTTAACACTTGAGAATGTGCATGTATTTATAAAACGGCAAAATCAGAGAATTCCCTCTAGAGTGAAATGCCCTCTAGAGTGAAATGGAACGTCTCTCTTCTCAACAGATCTCACACAAAAGAGAGGAGACTTCTACAAAAGGGAGGGCCATGCTTTCTGAGATGAACAACATGAACAAAGTGAATAATGGAACTAAGCAAGAACTGGAACACTGCTCTTTGTACAGGGAATGATCAGACTTTTTAAATTATTACTATTATCAATTATCAGCAGTTGGGAAATAACTCATTATACAAAATGGACTATGATGATTTTTACAGCAGGAGTGTTAAAATATTAAAGAAAACTTAAGGACAGACAACTCAAAAATGCAGTACCAGAAGATACATTGAAATGTCACCTAAAACCAAAAGGTATATCTTACAAATATTTTACAATCTGTGCATTTTTAGTTCTAATTCTTCTTTCTGTGAAAAGACCTCTTTTAAAAAGTAGATAATGTGATCTCAAATCAGCAAACTAATCCATGTGCACATCTTAATGACAGACAAATCTCAGAATGTAGTTTTTTAATGAGAAATAGAGCTTATCTTCCTCATTCTAGCAAAAGACGGGTCATGAACACAACCACAAGAAAAGCACGTCAGGAAGCCACACTTCAAGCTAACAGTTGGCTGATGGTGAGAATGTAATTTTTGTGAATATGGATTCTAGCTTTTATATTACTTGAATTCACCTTAATGAATACAAGAAAAGACAGTTCTCCACAATATTGGCCAAGAAGGTCTATGGTATCTTGGGGGGCATTAAAAAAAGCATGGCCAACAAGTTGAAAGATGTGATCCTCCCACTTTACTCTGCACTGCTGAGGCCACATTTAGACTACCATGTTCAGTTATGGGCTCCCCAGTTCAAAAAGGATAGGGATCTCCTAGAAGGAGTCCAGCAGAGGGCCACGAAGATGTTTAAGGGCCTGGAGGATCTCACTTATGAAGAAATCCCAGGTAATCTGGGTCTGTTCAGCATGGGGAGGAGAAGACTGAGAAGGAATCTGATAAATGTTTATAATTATCTAAGGGGAGGTGGGATGCAAATGGATGAGGCCAGGCACTTCTTGGTGGTGTGTTGTGATAGGACAAGAGTAATGGGCCAAAAATTGAACATGGGAAGTTCTGTACTAATATGCAGAAGAACTTCTTTACAGTAAGGGCGACAGAGCACTGGCAAAGGCTGCCCAAGGTGGTGGAGTCTCCTTCTATGGAGATGTTCAAGACCCATCTGGACACCTACCTGTGCAACCTATGGTAGGGGATCTGCTTTAGCAGGGAGGTTGGACTCGACCTCTTGAGGTCCATCCAACTTCTGCAATTCTATGGTTCTGTGATATGAAATATACAATAATATAAATAAGTTCCTTCCTTCTTCCTTGCTGGTACATAACAGATTTTAGTCATTACATGTAATTAAGAATCATATAAAGGCAGAAAATAAATGCAGGTATTACACATATTCACATTGGTGTATGGGCTACTTCTGTGTTTGTATGACATTCTCACATTCAAAGTGTTCTTTCATGCACACTGAAAACAGAAACTCCTTCATTCTCTTTGATTAGATGCAAAACAGCTTCCAAATGAACATGCTTTCATTTTCATTTTCTAGTCTGATCCACTCTCTGGCAGCCACTGAAACAAAGCTCTGATTCTCATTCAGCATCTTATAACCCTCCTTCAAGTATCTGTTCTTCTCCACCTTCTCTGATTCTTACCCTCATCAGTTTCCAACTCAGTACTGGAATTGAATTCTGAAGCCTACATTCCACACAGGTCAAATGAGGTGACACACAAGGTGACAGCTCTGACAGCTGTGGCAACAACAAATTTATGCTAGAACACACATGGAACAGGAAAGTTTGCTATTCACATATTCACATCCACCCTCATCTTTTTTAAGGATGGAACTTGACACATCTATCAAACAAGAAAACTATTTTCTGGTTCATGACTATACACTTATTTTTTTCCTCCAGGGAAATTCATTGCAAGTATCACAATACAAAATGAACATTTATATTTCACGTGCATTGTTGTGGCTAGCAACACTTGAGGAGATAACACACTTTACCCGTAGGTACTTTTTCATAGTTCACTGAAACGCGGATGTCTGTTATAGTAGATATTACATATTTTTCTTCCTCCATTACTCACACAATCCATCATAAGTTGACATCAGTAAACATGACTATGTTAACCAATCACAACAGCTTCCAAGTGAAGTGCCTGGAAACTGACAGTGATTTTAATATTAGCTTTGACCAAGATAAATTCTGACACAATTTCCAGCATATATATAATTCTCTAAAGACTCTGATAGACAGAACCTATTTTATGTTCTTAGAGTACCAAGTGGACCCTGTCATTCTGAAAGATTCGTTAGCCTTAAGTCACCCAAGCCATTATGACAAAAAAAATTGTCTAGAGTACAAGAAACACTAAATGAAAGAAAGTAGATTTTTTTGAATGGATATGTACTTAGTGACTTTTACTTAAAGAAGTGAAAATATTTCCTAGTTAGTTTCCATATAAATAATTATTCCTGGACAAAATGCCCAAAGGGATCAAGTCGTCTTTTTTCAGAAAATCAATAATAAAAACAGAACAGGTAACTTCATATGATGGGTAAGTATGAACAAAACATCCCCTTGCTCTGGTCCTACAATTTGAGTTGTTCATGTAAATTGCTTAAACTTTTTCCAAGTGGTGGAGAAATCGTAAGATTATATTCTAAAGGCATTCATATCTAATTTAAATTTAGAGTGATGCAAATTTCTGTCCATCCCTCTTATTTCAACTTGCATTTTCAGATCTTTCTTTATATGTCTTTCCATAGATTTTGAAACTGCTTTTTGATCAACCACATGAAAACTCCACTACTAACATCACTGTACTTCGGATTTTCTCATTGCATTGGTACTGTGCTGAATTTGGCATGTCAAATGATTTTTGTAGTCACCTGAGAAAAATCATCATTTACAGAAAAAAATTTTTATTATAAATGAAAAACTGTTGTATAGAAAATTCAATGGTAATAATAAGAACTACTTTAAAAATGAGCTTTCCTAATGTTACTTAGTAGTTCATAATGGAACCGATCATTGAGCCTAAAAAATATTTTATTTTACTTTTCCATTTGTAGTCTACGGCTGACATACTGGCCTTAAACAGGCAGCATGCTTAAATTCCACCATTAGGGGTGGTGGCTAATATCCAGTCATCAACAGCTTACCTATCCATACATATTCCTTACCTGAGCATTACTAACCAAAACACATCTCTGGTATTTAAATGCCCATATTCTACTATTTTTCCCCCTGGAGCTGTAGCTACCAAAAGAGAGGGGAAGAAGAAAAGAGAAAAGGACTCAGTCTTGGTAGTTTTGTCTTCCTCCTCCTCCCTTCTCAGATATGCTACAAGTTTGGAACTAAAAGAACAGAAAACATTACTTTTAATCCTTCAGTCAACACTAACCCTTCCTAGTGACTTTCCAAGCCCACTCCCACTGAGACAGGGAAGCAAAAAGTCCAAGCTGCAGAATCCTGCAGAGTACAGGATGCAGCATTTGACAATTGCCCTACGGCTTTTCTTTTACTGTTGAAACTCAAATAATTGTTTTCAGATTTTTTTCTCAGTGGTTTTCAACCAGCTTGAGCTCTTCATTCATCTGGTTTCAAAAAGGAACACAAGCAGGTGCAGCTTCATTCTTATAACTCTTCTCCAAGGGATTTCCCTTCTTCCCTTCCTGGTATTTACAGAAGCAGCCATGTTTCCTTTTGTAACTGCTTTTTCCCATAGTTACCTCCTTCTCATTTTTGACTACAACTTCACCTCATTTGACTTACTGTCTCACAATTAACAGCTCACCAAGATTGAAGCAACCCCACATCAAAAGTTACCCTGCTGCCCACACGCTCCTCACTGAATATAAACAAGATAGCTTTATACTGTCACCTAACATCTGACTAAACAGAAGTCATCTGCTAAAATAGCTAGTTAATTTATGATATGGCTTTTTGAAACAGCATATTGTCACTCAGAGTACAGAAACAAACTGCTAATGAGAGGAAATCCAAATATCCCCTAGGAGAGAGATGCCATTTTCAAGGAGAGACCAGCCAGCTGAGTGACACATTTATTACATTTCCCTTCACAGAGATTTTGATAATATTCCACCCCTTGACCCCCTTGCTTCTGAAAGAACATGGGCAAGACAAGTGCTCTGCATCCTTAGGCTCAGGGTTGCTTGCATGGGTCACTGCACAGATAAAGCACCACAAATAATAAATTTCTGTCCTGCTTCTTTGGCTTTCCTATCACACTCCCAGTGAATGCTTTGAGGCAGATGTAAAGAAATCCCGATCCCATGTAAAGGATAAGGACAAAGATACTCCTGAACAGAAGCCCGTGTTGTTTTAATTTCGTTCACATACTCAGTGCCTGATCCCCATTCATCTGTGTACTACTCAAGCAGATCACATAATAATGACAGCAAAGTATGAACAGGTTTTCCATTTCCTGCATTAGTATTTTGCTGTATCTTTTGAAATAATTTTTTGGTAGATAGCATACATACACACATGTATGTATGTTTTATATCAAAAAAAAAAAAAACAACACACCCTTTATAGGTGGAAAACTAAGCCACTAACAAGCATCTAAGAGCTGCTCAGAAAGTGTCTCCTTAAAACTTCCAACTCCTTCAACAAATGTGTTTTCAGAGAGATGATAAGGACAAAGAATCCATATTCATAAAATACTGCTTCGTGTGATTTTGATTCATGAGTAATAAGTATAGTAATTTATTTCTTAGAGCACTAAACTCTCAGTTGCAACTCTCACGTATGTATTCTAGAAGGGTGTTTTATTTAATTCCACAGATGTAATTAAACATACCACCCATTTGGTCACCATCAAGGCATTTCAGTCAAAAAGAAATTGCTTTCAGACTTTATGCTCAAGGAAACTAGTTTCATACAAGAATTTGCTAACTTCATAGCAATAGCTTGAGAGGTCGTCACAGTCACTTTGCTTTTCTACCATCTATTTACAATGTCATTTAGACTAAACAGGCATATATGCATACACATGTGCAACTAAGTACCAATTTATCAAAGCATTAACACAGAATGAGCTGACAGATTCCTTCCCCCCCCATACATTGTGATAGATGATGCCTTCATGGCATGTTACTCCTACTCATGGTAGTTTAAAATATATTTAATCACGGCTGTGGTTCAACTACGCTCTGTAGCTTCACTTCATTTGAAGAGTTAGTAAATGCATTCTGCTGGAAATTAGGTAAGGGAGGCTGCTGAATGACTGAAACAGAGGGGAAGAACATAAAGATATTGGGAGGGGAAGTGGAGTCTAGCATTTAAGTCTTCTGTTTTAATAAACGAGTCCAGAAATCCAGCCCATCGAGGAACATCGCTTCTGTGTTAAAAGCGGTGTGGTTTGACTGTGCTCAAATTCAGCTCAGCTCTCATCTGGCTGAAAAAGCCCATTTATATACCGAGTGGAGATTGCAAAATGAATCCTGGGAAGCATTTTTTTCAAAGAGGAGGCTATTGACAAGTCTGTACTGCAGAAAGAATGTACTGTGAACAGAATTATCTGTCAGAAGATAACTCACTGCAAGGTCAAACATTGACCTTGCACTGATGAGGCAAACGAGGCTCTCAGGAGGCAATAGAAGAGGAGTTGTTTGAAGGTGGAATTGGGCCAGATCAGCTTCCTTTAGAAGACTGCAAGCAACTGTCATTTCTTTTCTAAAAGGATTAGCTACCAACAGAAGATAGTTAGAACATTTTGGGTTTTTCACCCTTATGTGCCAAAAACCAGGATTTTCCCATCTCTCTCTTACTGTACTTTGTTCTCAAGACTTCAGGAAAGCCAGCACTGAATATTTTCTAGTATGAAAAGGCTGTGTCCCTTCTTACTTATACCAAGTATAAATCAGTTAAAACAATATAAATATTAGGCACAAGCTTCAGAGCGTTCCCAAGGTGAACTGCAGAAGGTAGTGTGATTCCCCTTCATATAGCATTTACCAGAATTTTTATTACTGAGGTTACTTGAAGTCCTGCAACATCCCCTGTGGCGGTGTAAGTTATAGACTCTTTTTGGTAGGAATTCTACAGACCAACAGTGAAAAGTTTAGTACAGCAGCTTGTTACTACTGCACAAGTAGCTCAGTACCCACATGATGTCTGAGAGCCCATGAATCTATTAAGAGATGCTCATTTCAGCCAGATATACAGCCTCCAGCACAAAGCAGCTCAGGGAGTCAGTTCTGCCTTTCACCTTTCTGACATCAAAATCAGACAGACCTTGGAAACAAAGAAGCATATTCAAGCATTGCCGTCAAGAACCACAGGTGCCACACAACAATGTATCTAGCTGCTATCTCTGTAGCATGACTACAACTTCTTTTTAATCTTTCAGTCAGAGCACCGTTACAAAATAAATTTGTTCACAACGCAACTTCTAGATATACTGTCTGCACCTTTGATTAAACATTCTGTCCCAGTGGATAATGAAAGAAGAAATTTCTGTGGGTTCTTTTTTTTTTTTTTCCTTTTAAGAAAAATTTGCGCTTGTTGATTAAATATTTACTACTTTATTTCTAGTTTAAAAAAAAACAACAACAAAGAGGTAGAAGATTTTAAGACCTCCTCCTTTAATTGGTGTCTATTTCTGTACTTCTTAGGCAACTTGCAGTTTTTTAATTGTCTGGTTTAACCTAATAGTATACCATAAGTGAAATGCTCAGACAAAATGCTGTCCAATTGCTACAGTGAAAAAGTGAAAGATTGTAAAATTTAGTTTCTGCATCTGAGAAAGTAAACGTTATCTGAAAAAGAAACTGAACCATATTTTCCCAGGGAAACTGAAATCAGAACCTGCCCAAGTACTAAAGACTCAACTGGTTGAATTCAATTACTTCTGTTTCAGGTTATCTTTTTCCTTTTCTTTTTTTCTTTTTTTTTTAACAATTTCATTTTTCAAATTCATTTGCCATGGTCTTCCTTCATAGTTTCCCCTACTGAATTTTGCACGGATGTCATTGTACATCATAATTCTGTAATTACAAGTTTCAGTGGGAAGATGGCATATAATTAAATGTAATTATGCTCATTATATAAATACAACACTATAAATTAGAATTTACAGGAAAATGTCCAAGAAAAAGTAAAATCACAGTAATGGAAAATTTAAACTGGCCCATGGGGTAATAAATGCAACAAAAGAAAAAAGCAAAGTTAAGAGACTCCTTTAGTGCCCTATCTCTGTTTCCCCCTCATGAAATGTTGTTATTTAGCATCTTCCACTTTTAAATGTTTGCAGGAATAGGATGAGATCACACAACTTACCGGTTCTTAGAATAAAAAACTTCACAATATGAATCCCTTTCCTTCCCCAGACAGAAGCATTTTTATTAACCAAGGCAGTGAAAGTCCCCGGATTTATTCGTAACTGATAGCTGAAGAACTAACACATTTTTCTCCTAACCAATATGCTTTTAAACTTCCTTCACTGCTTTGTGAGTGGTACAGCTAAACTCCTCTCTGGAGTTCTGGATAACTCTGGAAGATAATGTGGTCGAGTGGTTTCACCCAACAGATTGCTTAACGCTTCGTCCTGTGTATGCTGGTAAGAATACTTCTGAGGTAAATCAGAAAAAAATCCCACCAGACTGGAGCATATTAGGATTCACTCCATTCTACTCAGATGGAGGTAGGCCAGGCTCAGACACAAGAATCTACTTGAAAAGTAACAGACAGGCATTGGCTTAGCATTGCATCATTTGGTACTTTACTCCTCTGATCATAAATCTGCAAAAGAAATTTGGCATTGTTCTGGAATGTCTCTTCAGAATTGATTTTTTATCTCTTTTTTCCATTGCTGGCATTATCAGTTACAATGACAAGACACAGAATTCAGTATTTCATTGGGCAGGCAAAGTGGAGGAATATATTTTTAACTGTTCCTTGTTTAAAGTACGGGGTACATATAAGGCTCCATTCTCCTCCTAGTGAACAGATTTTAAAAACTGAGAGAGCTAATTTTTTAAAAGCTTAGCCTCTCTCTTTTAACATGGGCTTACCTAACTGAGAAAGTATCATTTGATTTGATGACTGAAGGTTTGCAAGGTGAGGTGAAGGACTTTTTCCTGCCTGTGTCTACTGGAGTGGCCAAACACTTGCCAGTTCTCATGAACCACAGGTGGCCAGATGTTCAACCTTCATCCAAGACATTTCAGTAGCAGGGGCTGCTCACTGTATTTCAACAAGTGACAAACTTTTCTGTAGGACTCAGACTTAGAAATTCTCTATTGCTACTACTGACAGGAGTTTAAGACACCTGGACATTATTACATTCAGTGTATTTAAACAAACAAAAGCCATACCCCATTAAAAAATTAATTACGGAGACATTTTATAACCATCCTTGGGGATCCTGAGGTAGAACTCATGGCCTATACGAAATGCTTACTTGCAAGACCAAAACACACAAGTTACGATTTTGTAGCAGCACGTGGGTAGCTGTTGGTAAAGAAGCAGATCCAAGACCAAAATCCAGTACAGACTTTCGGAAAGCATTTGTTATTTCCTATAGAATAATTCATCATATGCTTACAGTAAGAGTATGCACAGGGCTCTCTGACCAAGAAAACTGGGACTCATTACACAAAGCAGAACCCAGAATGGTTGTTGTTCCAGTGCATCCTGACATCTCTGAAGACCCTTATAGACTTTTGGTCTTTCAGGACAAACAACAAAAGTAATTACGTGTGGCTTTTGTTCTTATTATACTACAGATAAAAAGCAGCTTTACTAGCTTTGCTTATTGTTCAAGTGCATCTCCTCAGGTGCTCTTCTGTACACTGTATTGCTGAATTTGAAACTCTGAAAACTGGATATGCTAAAAAAAGCTGATGTATTTGCCCTGCAGAACTTATCATTCCTTTCACCCATGCACAAAGCCTGAATGAAAAAAGCTTTATATAGAAAAATGCAAAAATGTTAGAAGATCAAAAACTAACCACATTTTCCAAAAACCAGATGATATTTAGGTGCCATTCAAATTCAGGTTTAACAGAAATCACTGACCACTTAGTAATACAGAAAACTTGCATGAACACTCTCAATTCAAATAAAACTCTACATAGTAATTTATGCTAAAAGGCGCAGTTTGCTTTAGTGTGGTCAGACATAGTTTTTAATATGCCACAAGTTCTCACAAACCTGTACACATTTGGATTTGAAAGACTTGGACAGTAATCCTGTGGTTGTCAACCACTTCAGCAAAAATCACCAGAATTACTGTGATGCTGTTATGCTGGAGCTAAAAAGGCTATTGCTGAGTAAACAGTTCCCTTGTCCCTCCTACCTGCACACTTGTTTCCTGTACTTATTCTCAGTTTCATTTCTTAGTTCATGCCAGCACCCACATTTCAATCAGCCCACCCACTTTTCATCTGCCAAGCAATCATTCTTTGCTCCTTAAAACATACAGCTACTTGGCAGGAAATCCCAACACTGTTCTCCGGGGATACTCTCATCCTTCTCTCTTTTAAAAGTGAACCAGTATCATGGATGTTTTTATGAACACTGTAGTAGAAAGCTTACAGCAGCAGCAGATCCAAACTGAGTAAGACAGCATCCCTACAAAGATGAATAATGAGAGTACGTAACGTTGCCTAAAGAGTGCCATCACTTTTTTTGATGTATACTGTTTTCCAAAAATCCAGATTTAGATCAGGATTTGTCAAACATAATATGGAGCAGTAAAGAAAAGAGACTAAAAATATATTTAGAAGAGGATAGAGATTTGGAAGCCAGTACAGATGGATTATCCACCTGATGCCACACTCCATATCAGGATCTGGTTCTTATTGGAAATCAGTTTTGTTTGACATCAGTTTCCTATGATACATTCACTTCAAAAGATTTCTGAAAAGAAAGAAGGAATTCCCTAGACAGTACACTGTGAATGCCAAAAATATTTAATTATGTTAAGACTCAAAAGCAATGGGATACACTGAAAGACGAAAAAGCAAAGAGTTACTAGAGAGAAAAGGGCTCTGCAGCAGAAGGCACCTTTCACTGCCACGATTTCTGAGAAGCAAGAGAATTTGAACTCATTCTTATCTGAAAGGTAATGGAATCAAAGTCAAAACTCGAACTACTGGGCTCCAGTGGGACAGTAAGCAGATGGTACACCAGATATTCTTCACAAAAAGTGAAGGTAGGCATCTGCAACACAGTCCCAATTTCAATAACCAAAGACCCAATAAAAAAAATCAAATCACAACCTCTGCTATATTATTAAACACTAAGAAAATTATTTGATATTGCATTGCCCTCCAAGATTTCAAGAAAATAGGAAAAGAAACAAACTATTTCAAAAACAGGCAACAAAACACTTTTTCCTCTTGCTAAAGACCTAATTCTGAAACAGAAAAAAAGATACTTAAATCATAATACAACCTCATAGGTGTTTCAAGGACATCCACAAAGGACTTTCAAGAATCAATCTCAACTCAGCCTTTGATTTTTCATTACGGAAATCTGTGAAAACCATGTAAATCAGTCTGTTCAATTTCTCATCAGAAATTTAGTGGACATTTATAACTTTGGGCAAAAAGCCACAAGGAACTGAAATATATGCTCTTTATCAGTCACTTCGCCATGATATTAAGTTAACACAACACAATACAGACATGGAGCTGTTGCAGTGGCTACAGAGGGCCACAAAGATATCAAGGAACTAGAACACCTCCCCTGTGAGAACAGGATGAGAGAGCTATGACTCTTCAGCCTGGAGAAGAGAAGCCTCCTAAGAGACCATACAGTGGCCTTCCAGTACCTGAAGGGGGCCTACAGGAAGGCTGGGGAGGGACTTTTTAAAAAAGCAGGTAGCAACAGGATGGGGGGAAATGGTTTTAAACTGGAAGAGGGTAGATTTAGATGAGACATCAGGAAGAAATTCTTTACTTTGAGGGTGGTGAGACACTGCAACAGGCTGCCCAGAGAGGTTGTGAACGCCCCCTCCCTGGAAGCATTCAAGGCCACGCTGGGTGGGACTGTGAGTAATCCTGTGTAGAGGCAGGTGCCCCTGCCTATAACAGGATGCTGGAACTAGATAACCTTAAAAGTCATCAACCTGAACTTTTCAATGATCCTATGACTTTATGAATACAGACAAAAAACGCCAGCCTATTCAAGCATATGAGTGCTGAAATTTTCACATTCCACCGTTGCTTTTTTTCCTCAATACTGTCCACAATACCCGTTTTCAATCCCATGTGATGTTATTCATTACTTACTGCTACTATACAAAATGGGAAGAAAACATTTTTCTAGAACTATAACACCTATACGCCCACTAGAGAAAGACAGAAACACTCCAATCCTGAAGACCACATACAGTATTTTGATTAGAAATTCAGCTAATATTGAAAAACATGCTTGGACTCAGTTATATCTATTGCTTTTATACTCTATAAAACAATTTATTGTACGTGTACTTCTCTAAAGTGTTTTCTCTTTTGTAAAAATATCCCCAAATCAGTGGCCAGATGCAAACTCTACTAAAATTATTTTATTATCTCAGATTACAAAACTGGAAGACTTGACAAGCAACTCCATCCTTAAGTCACATGTACACAGCCCTACAATACTTCCAGCTTGTATCAAAATATCTGAGTTTGTCGAGCATCATACGTCTAATCTCTCTTCCCTGTTAAATCAGCCCATGTTCTGGTATAGCTTCAATATAAAGGCAACCACACTATGTCCCTTTCTCGCTGTACAAGACACTCAGGGCTGTTCTCTCCCCCTTGCACTGCTCATTTTAAGTTAATAATTTAAAAGTAATTAAATTCAATAAACCATGACAAATTAAATAAAAAATAATCACAGCAAATGAATTACTGGTTTCACACACTTCTATTGTTTTGGGCTACAGAACAAAAGAAACTAGATGATGAGAGTAAGCAAAAGTAATAAAATAAGAGGAAAAAACTCTTCAGCATTTGAGACACATTACAGTGGACTAAAATTAACTTTTCAGTCTTTTCCTTGGTGAAATAGACTCTGTATCAGCTAACAAGACAATCTAATGAGCCCTATCATATCAGGGGACTGCTGTAACAAGATTAGGAGAGAAAACAGTAGCAAGGCTGTTTCTGCAGAAGCGAGAAAAGGATTTTTATTTAATTAACAGCATTTATCTCAACAGTCCATTCCTAAGGAATACTCAGATAAAGGAAAGAAGTCTGTTGAACCAATTGGTCATTTAGCCACACAAATGATCTTAAAAGAAAATATTTGGGATAACTATTTGCTAATAACTCTGAGGTTATGCTAGCATTTGGTTCACATTATGTTTGAAATAAAACTTATCTAGCCCCTTCCAGTCTCTTCTCAAATAGTCCTTACTCAGGACAAAACAATCGTATGCATCTACAGTTACTATGTGCACATGTACAGTTCAAGTCACAGACACAACAGATAAAAGACTTCAGGGTTCTTCCTGAATCTGAACCATAATGGTCTCAGGATAACACAGAAAAGCAGCACCCCCATCTATACAGTGGGTCCAGAGAGGCTCAGAGATTAACTGCTAGAGCCTGAAGACAGGTATGTGGCAGATGGCAATAAAAGTAATTTTGTAGTAATAACATTAGGAGAAACCTAGGAAAAGTAAATGCCACAGAAGCATCAGTTCTAGTACTGGAACTAAATATTACAAGTTTCTGTTTCCCAAATCTGCATTTAAATACTTAAAGTAACTCTTCACCATTATTTTTTTTCTGTCAAGTTCTTTAAAAATGATGTTCACTTAAGAACAAAATGAGAAGAGAGCAAGTGCATACACATCTATGAAGAGTTCCTGATCTGGAACAATTTAAGACAAGCACCATTCATACAATTTATGGTAAAACTAAAAGAAACTATCGTAGTTTTAGACTAAAAGAGTATTGTATAACAACAATAAAAGTACAGTGACAATAACTCTTTAATAAATTCTTTAATCCACATTTGGCTCAGAACAATGGAACCATCATGTTCAGATGTAGTCTTGGGCTCTTCATGAACTGAGCAAAAAAAAAATAATCACAGAATCACAGAATGTCCTGAGTTGAAAGAGACTCACGAGGATCAAGTCCAACCCCTGGCTGCACACAGGACCACTGTCATGGTTTTATGATTTTTGGTAGTGGTATTCCACATCATAACATCATGTAGTGCATTTAAAGAGTTAATGCTCCAGTTCCGTGGATCATCGATAGTTTCTGGTATACCTGTCTCAGAAGAGAAGAACTACATTCCGCAGAGGATTTTGCGGTATTTTTACGTATTTACATTCAGAGGGAAAGATAAAAACTGTCTGTGGTCACGGGACACTCTCTTTCCTTTGGGATGGACTCAGCAGTGGGTGCTCGCTGCCGTCTCGCCTTCAGCGTTAGCGTAAGGCCTTCGGTTTATCGGACACTCTCTCTTGCTCATTTTATTTGATTCATTAGCTTTAATTCCAATTGTTTTGTATTATATTGTGTTATTTTGCTTTCCAGTATCTTATTTAGTAAATTAGCTTTCCTCCTCAGATCGTTGCCGCTGTTTTGTTTCTAGGCCTATCTCCCTTTTCCCTTTCCCCTTTTTGGGGCACGGGTCTGCAGGTCCCCCACACCAATCGTCATGGAACCGGGCCAAACCTGCCCATAAACCATTGACAAGCACCCAAAATCAAACAAAATCTAAGAGCGATGTCCAAACTCTCCTTGAACTCCAGCAGCTTAGGGCCATAACCACTGCCCTGAGGAGCTCGTGCCAGTGCCTGACCACCCTCTGGTGAAGAACATCTTCCTGTCACCCAGCCTGACTCTCACCTGATGCAGCTCCATGTCAAACCTTCAAGACAATGCCATTCCCTCTCTCACCTACACTGCACAAAAACAACAAACAGACCAAGAATAATGACAAATACAAAATTCTCCTGGAATTTTCAGGCATATAGTTACTTTCATTGCCATCTTATTTTGTTAATATACACAAAGTCTTTATAATACTCAGTGGCTAATTGGTATGTAAAGCTTCCTGAAGATACTGAAATCTCAAAGCCTCTTCAGTACAAAGGGAACAAAAGACTACATCACTAGTGTTGCCCATAACTATTAACACTGTTCCCTAAAACCGTTGACTTTGGAAGTATGGCTGGCAGGTCATGCCAGATCTTTTTCAGAAAATAATTCCATACAACATCATTTCCTTAGTTTACTCAAAGCCACTTTTAAGGGTACAGATTCACTTCATAAAATGGTGTATTTTTTTCACAATGGTAACTGCAAGGGTACAGATTAGCATCATTTGGCACAAACAGTTCAACAATCATAATCTGATGTACTACACGAAAACAGCAGAAAGTCTGTTCCTACAGAATTCAACTGTCACACATACCTCCCTAACACAGACAGAATAACAGCCTTCATACAGACTTAGACTAAGCACTCAAGAAACTTCCTTAGCAAATTATTACTGAAATCTTTTACAGATTAAATGCAAAACAACAGAACACAGTATACGTGCTGAGTCCTCGCAAGCACTTCCAGTAACAACCTCTGACAAGCCCCTTGACTTACCCATTCATGGACACTTTCTACCAGTGAGTCACTACCATCACTTAACCCAAAGCAAAAAGTAATTTGCCATAAATACTCATCCTTTGTACTCCAAAGATAATGAAACACCTCTTTCTTAGTGTAAAATATTAACTTGGGTTCCTCAAGATCTAAGTTTTTTGTGAGCACTTCAACACAAAGCTCTGCATGCTATTTTTTAATCCATAAGGAAATGGCACTCACAGTTTTTGCACACAAACGCAGTAGTTTATCTTGTACTACATTCTGTACTTATTTTAGAAATGTTTACACTCACTTTTGTCAATCTCTGCAATGCCAAAAGAAGCAGAAGTAGTTCAAACTTTCTGAGAGCCAAGTCATCAAGTAAGGCCAGGTCTAAGGAGTTCAGCTTGCTGCTGCACAGGGAGGGAAGCAAGCCCTGCTCTTGCAGAGATATGTCCCCTCCACTGTTAACCACTACCCTAAATCTTCAGTCATGGAACTCTTCAAACTCTGCCACTGAAAAGAAAGTAGCAAGGCTAAGGTAGCCCTTCTGTAGAGATGACAGCAATAGCTGACCACTCAAGCTGAACCATACATATGACTGAGACCATACAGATAAAATTCTCCAAGTCTCATTTACACAAAGGCCTTTTCCCACTTGCAAAAGGGTCTTGCTGCAAACATGAACTCAAGACTAACTGCTCACTTATAATCACCATTGTTGTGTTCATCCCTCCACATAGCTTTTGGGCCAGGTAAAAGAGGATTATTGTCTTGGTTTTGTGCCCAGGGGATGCACACCATACACAAGAAAGCATGGAGTAGTTCTGTAACTAGCAGTTGTTTCCAGTAGATGTGGTATTAGCATTCTGAACAGATCCTTCCCCTTTATAGCATGCTATATTGATTAGTGGATGCTTGTACTCACTGGAGACTTCAATTCACTGCCTTTCATGAATTTAATTCTCTTAGCTCCAGCTAAGTAACTTGACACCTTTCTATTACATAAAACCAATCTTATGCAGGCTTAATCTTACATATTTGTGATCATTGAAAACGTGCTGTTTCAAAGAATTCAGGTTCTGTCAGAGACACCACACCATGTCCACGTCAGGAAATACTGGAAACCCTCCCAGATTTTTTCTCTTCTTTTCAGACTCTCCAGAGCATAAAGAAAGTAGTTAGCCTTGAGTAAATGAAACATTCCATTTAATGGAATCCAGGATAACAGAGTAAAGATTTGAAGAGTTTATTTAGTCTATCTAAAAGCCACTTTCAATGTAAATCTTCAACAAGATTTGGATCTGTACCACAGCAGACATGAAAACTGTTACTGTAACTAAACAATCAAATGCAGGATTTTATTTTATTTTATTACAACACCTACCATGACCTCCAACAGCTTCTCCTCCTTTTTATAACAATGCTTGATCAAGTATTCTGTAACGCAGATTCCCCGCATTGCCATTAAGAAATTGACAGTGCAGATAGAAAACTATTTGAAGAACAGCAGAAATGAAAACTGCTTCAGTCACTTCAGTGTACCTAGCAATGATTCAATACCTGTAAAAGCTAAAATAAGCTCTGCAATATGTCTTTAGATGATTGCCAAACAAAAATTTGAAAAGGTGAAGAGAACAAATGTTTTAGACAATCTAGTGAATATCTCAGGAAAAAAAAAAAACAAGCTTTGCATATCTGCAGTGCCTACTTCAGGGACTCTTACATGGTGTAACACATCCAGCTCACAAACAGATGGTTCTCAGATTGTCCTGGAATTGTGCTGCAATCAAAGCCAATCTGATGCACATATATGCAAAACCAACAAAACCTTACATTTTCACATCTCAGTACCACTAGAGGTATAGTTATTCTTGTGAATAAATATTGCACAAGCAAGGAGAGGCTACACTTTTCACATAAAACACCTGAGAAAGTCATCAATACATAGCATTTACAGGTCCTCCATCTTTATGAGATGGAATCACCCTTCAGATGGAGACAGTGAAAGACCTGAGTTGTGAATCATGGTCATGTCTCTCACTGTGTCAAGGACACCTGCTGTAGCCACCTTATTTAGTACTCAGCAGGGCAGGATACATTTTATAATGCAACTGGGAAATGGATGAAAAGAAGCATGTGAACTAAGACCATACGGACTTTTTGAGCCAGACAAGGTGCAGTTATCATCTTTCAAGCTTAGCAGTGAAGCAATTCAGAATTTGTATTACAAAAATTCTGAAAATATCATTCAGAATAGTTAGATTCACACCAGGAGAAAAGGAATCAATTATTCCTTTTGACTAAAGTATATGGCAGAGGCTGTAGTAATTGCTCTTTAAATAACGTACACCATTCCCCACTCAGGATTTAATCTTCCAGACTGAAAACAGATTACAAGCCCTGAAATATCCCACGCATATTTATCATACTACTGCTGCTGCTGTGGAAGGAAGAGAAAATAGCTCATTTTGTCTAGTCATATGAGTCAGAAAATAGTTCTAGCTTTTTTCTAGACCCTGCTGACCACGACAATCTGAACAGCTCAAGTAAACATGATTCCAGGGTGCAGCAATACTTTACCAACTCCCTCACTGACACCCTGATTTGCAAACGTTTATCTATTTTTCCTTAATCTCAAAATGAAACTCAGCATTTTCCTCAAAATTAATATTCAAATCAGTAGAAATAAATACACTAAGATTCAATAAGCTTTTAAGTGGATATGGTCTCTTAAACTATATAAAACAATTACTTAAATAGAAAAAAAATAATTATTCTTACTGAATTTTGTTAATTCCTCCACCATATATCATTCCATAAACGATAAAGAAATGTATTCCTCAAAATACGTGGTGGTTTAACCCAGAAGACAGCTCAGCATCACACAGCTGATCACTCACTGCCTTGCAATAAAATAGATAACTGGAAAAAGCGAAACTCATAGGTTGAGATAATCATAATATTAATAATAATGATAATGTGTAGATAGTTACACAAAACAGGTGATGCACAATGCAATTGCTCACCATCATTGTTCAGCCAGTCCCTGAGAAGCAGTAGCCCCCCATGCCCTCTTCCCACAGTTGTACTGTCACTGCAGCACCATTTGGTATGGGACATCCATTTGGCTACTTTGGGTCAGCTGTCCTAGTTCTGTCTGCTCTCAACTCCCTGTGGCCCTCAGCCCACTTGCTGGCAGGGCAGCACAAGAAACAAAAAGACTTTGACTCAGGGCGAGCACTGCTTACCAACAGATAAAACATCTGTGTGCTATCAGCACTATCCTCATCCTAAATCCAAAACAAAGCACCAAATCAGCTACTAGGAAGCAAATTAACTTTACCTCATCCAAAACCTGGACAGAAAATCCTTGTGATTTTAGCATCATTTTTGCAGCCCGCAGTTTGATTCATTAATGTCTACTATAGATCTTGTCCAGCAAAGAGTGGTGCACTAGTTAATACCTAAGCTACAGGATGAACCACAAAATGCAAGAAAAACATGCAGACAAAGCATTCAGGGAAATATCTTACCATGGTAACACAATCACATGCTTTATACTCTTATGAAGTTTGAAAGAAGAGTAAAACTTACACTTTCTATTTTATTCAGTTAATTCTTTCCTCCTCGTTCCCTTCTTCTAATGCAATAATCTCAGCCTTCTTAGTATTGTCTGACTTTCACTTACAAAGTTTATAGAAGATTTTACAATGCACTGAGATTAAAAAAAAAAAGAAGCATATTCATTAATAGTGTAACAGTCACCATGCATGTAGTCATCACTTGAGTGAAGCAACTGATTTGCAGTTACAAGATTATTCAAGCAATTTCACTTTCAACAATATAAGCTATAAATTTCTGAGTCACAAACCCTTATTTTCCCTTTGTCAGTCCACTGGGAAGAGTTTCAAACTCTCCTGGCTAATGGTAATACATGAAACATGTTAGACTCAGTCATGGTCTTTGTTGTACACTGTTCAAGAAAAACATCCTGGGGAAAACTCAGCAAAGTATCCAGCAGGTGAGGGGTGAAGCACTCCAGCTGACTGAACACGCTCTTCCTCAAAACTAGACTGGTGCAGCACACAGTTGAAGGCTACAGCTAAATGCTGTGGATATAAGATACAAACGGTGAATAAACTCTGTGCCAACTTTGATCCAAATTTACCAGCATTCTCCTGAAAAAGTGTTTACTGTCCTTTATGTAACCCATGTATATTAAACAAACCCAGAAACCAGCACTAAGTGTTTACATAAAAACAGAATTCAAAGCAGAAGGTAGTAACAGACTCTGCGAATGCAGAATTGGCTACTATCTTAGCATCTAAAATTTGCAACAGCAGTATGAAACTCAGAAAGCAACTCATTAATCCTGCAAATTGCCCTACACTATAAAGGACCTGCAGCAGAAGCAATCACTGAAGTGGTCTTTGCATGTGTAGGAGCACATGCTGTGTTACTGAGCCACTGTAAATGAACCTATGTTAAATGACATGACCACGGGGTATAGGCATAAGGGGTTAATTACAGTCAAGTACACATAAAATATTTTGCTCTCCAGGTTTTTAACCTGAAACTCATAGTGCAAATAAAACCATCACCCTCTCGTTAATGGTGTACTACAATATCATTAATATTAGTTTTCCCTTAGGTATAATAAGCTTTGTCCTATATGGGCCTGCTAACGAGGGAATTCGGTAGAACTTACAGGCTTTTAACTTCTCTTTTATAAATGTAATCACAGTAGAGTGACACTCATAAAGCCTTACAGCACATTCACATGAGATTTTCAAGCAAGTTTACTCCTGTGAATGCTTTGAAAGAACAAAGGTTAAATATTCTACAGATACTGCACTCTAAAGAGTGATTTGAACATACATGAACAATGTCAGACAAAACAATTTGGCCTATTACAAACCTAGAAGGAGTACAATCAAAATTCTTCCAGAAACAGAACATTGCCAGCAACTCTCACTGTTGCTCCTTGCCTGCTGCATCCTTCAGTAGCGACACAGGCTCTTCACCAATGGAAATAATTTAAGGAAAATGTCATATAATTTACATTAAAACTTTCCATTTACTGAAATGGGAAAGACACTAGGATTTATTTTTCTTTTTTATAATCACTAAATTCATATAGTTGTGAAGAAAGGACAAACTCTTCTTTGTATACCACTTATCTTCAACCAGAATACACAGATTTTGAATCCAGCGCAAATAATGTAGTCCATTTTGTCTCAGTGTAGAAAAAGCACTGTTGGCAGTGTTGTCTTTGGACTCGCACGTGCTCAGAGGACTAAACATGATTATTGCTTCAGTGGCCTCAGAACATCTAAGCAATACTAAACTGAATAGTAAACACAGACTTATTAATGAGTCTCATTACCAGATCCATATTGCACCTCCCAGTAATATCCTGCATGAGATAAAAAACACACTTCCTAGTATAAGAAAAGCTATATCAAGTCAATCAATCAGAAAAAAAAAAAAACATTACTTCAACATCAGTTCTAAGGTTTAGGTTACATACAGCTGTGGGGGTCAAGTTAACCATTCATTAGGACCACCATAGACTTCATTAGCATTCCACAAGATAAAGTTGTTTAAGTGAGACAGCAAGACTACAAAGACTGTTTTTCCTTCCATATGAAGTATAATAAAATCGTTAAATTAGAATTTGCTGTAGTGTTTTAGAATCTGGTTACAAGCCTGCACATATTGTATTTCATCTGTTCTCTCACTGAGACTCATCTTCCAAGCGACAAAGTAACACGGTTTCATGCAGCACATTGAACCATAACCCAAACAGACAAATAATATTACTGAGTTTTCTTCCTTCCATGAAGCAATTTTGTTTTCTTACAGCAATACACCTGCAAGCTGTTCTTTCAATAGGCCATATACTTTTACTTCATAGTGAGACCATTGTATGGCAAGCAGATTTACTCCAATGATCATATCTACAACTGAATTACAGGTTGAGAATTTTTGGGATTAAATAACATCCCAGGCATTCTACATGCCATTGAGACAGAAACCCAGTCCTTCACATATCATCATACAATAATGCATCTCTCTGCACAACAGCTGCACAGAATTACGTAAACAACCAGACAAGGCAGCCACACAATATAAGTCCATTCCCACAGTACAAGGATATTTTCACCATTACCTCTCCCTGTTGCTGTCATACAGCACTAATGCACATTGGTACAGATGCAATCTGAGAGCCACAAAACCAAATGCACATAACTGTCCCAAAATATCCAAACAAGGGAGGCTGGAACTAGATGATCCTTATTAAGTCCCTTCCAACCCAAGCAATTCTATGATTCCATATAGTTGTAATAGCACATCAGAGGCTGTGTTCACCCCTCCTATTTCCAAGTGTTTATCAGTACTTGAAAAACAGTACTATCATGAGTTCCTTGCAAAATAAGACGGCAAATATTAATACAGTTTCATACCACTGCCTTATATACAATGATATACAATGATTTGGAACACAGAATTAGGACTGCATCATTACTTAGAAACCGCTGTATAAGAACAGAGAGAAGTTCAAGGATTAATCACGAAACTATATTGTAATAGCCATTTTGTATTACTGAAGTCAAGAGTTAATTGATAATTTAAAAGTTTCGGAGTGATATATATACAAGTTTGGTAATGTTCACTTTCTCAGTCAAAGAGAAAATCTACAGTATTATCTAATATAGGTATACTTTTGTTCCATTAAGCAATCAGTGCGAAAGTAATTCTGGGATTATAAATCTAATGAGAACAAAATATCTGAGCTAAAATGTGCATTTAGAGTGGTTCATAATCTTACACATAGAGTCAACCTGGTAGTAAGAAACTGCAATGTCCTTTCCCTGAATTCCTTGTAAATAATGGAAAACTAAGGACTGAGGTTTTGAGTTTGGCTTATTTCCCTTAATGTAATTATTAGACAATGTGAAAGCATACATTCAAGAGATAACTTTATATATTCTTTATCAAATCAGTGTTTTCACCTCTGATTTTTGAAAATCAGAAAGAGACATTAGAGAATCGTAGGGGTTGGAGAGCACTTCTGGAGATCATTCAGGCCAACTCTCCTGCTAAAGCAAGTTCTCTAGTGGGTTGCACAGGAAGGTGTCCAGACGGGTCTCAAATACCTCCAGCAAAGGAGAATCTATAGCCCTTCTGGGCAGCTTCTTCCTGTGCTTTGTCACCCTCATAGTAAAGTTCTTCCTTACGTCTGTATGGAATTTCAAGTCTAAGAGTTTTTGCCCACTGCCCCTTGTTCTGTTGCTACACATTGCAGTAAAGAGCCTGGCCCCATCCATTTCACTCCTGCACTTCACATATCTGTAAACAGTGATGATATACTCTCTCAGCTTTCTCTCTTATTCAGAAATGAGATAATTTTAGGTTGACTTCACATCCACAAGGATAGACAGAAGAGGGGGCAGTCCCAGTGAAAACCATTCAATCCATACTGGCTCAGGAAACTGCCCTATGATATCCAGCTGCAAGAGCAGACCAATCCACACACTGATTATGTGTAAACTTTATTAGGAAAAGAATGACTACACCATTCTTTAAGATATCATGAAAAAAAGAAAGAAAAAAAGACCCGCACACAAGAAACAACTGCAAGCAGGAAAAAATAAGATTAAATGATTGTAATGCAACCAAAATGTCTACATTCAGTTCTGTTAGATATCTGGCTGAAATATGATCTGTTTATCATGAAGTAAAGCATAGCGAGAGCAGGTCACACATGTTTAAGGCTGTAACCTAAGTCTTTCAGTACAAACAGGACTTTCTTGCACACAGAAGCTATCTATTTGAAGAGAACAGGTCAATTTAGAATACAGTCAACTATGTTATTTCATGACAAGAAAAGGTAAGTATTATCAGTGCTTTGCATTACAACAAAAGATGCATTTTTTAACATAATTAGCGACATGAAAGGATAACTCTTCTATATTTATTGCTGTCCCTATAATATCTGTAGAAAATATGTCACGATTCTTCAAATTAAATACAGGGGCATTACGAACAGTACTGTACTGCTGCCAAGGACAGAACAACCTGTTAATGATGACCACAGTTGATCACTTCCTAACTATCTACACAGAAGGCTTCACTTCTACTTCAGGCTATCAGTAGTTATCCAAATAATGAATAAGCCTTCACGAAGTAACATATCACTCTGTCACAGACATCTGGTATCTGCTAATTCTTCCCTTATAAGTATGATATAGTCTGAAGGAATACAAATGCAGTTGATTTTATTAACACACTCCACATACCCTTCACTCCTCTACTTCCACTCTGAGCTGCCTCTGAAGATCTCATTCAATGCAGAAAAAAACACTGGCAGTCTTCCACTGCTCAGCAGGTTGCTTCTGAAAAGATCAGTCAATACACAAAACCTGCAGAGGATCGAACAACACAGAAAACAGCAATAATCTCTGAAGGCAACCACCAAATGCTATTGAAAACAGACTTGTGATTCTGGAGTTATTATTCCCTCTAGATTTCTCTGAGTTTCATTTGTTTATAATAACAGTTCAAAAATTCTTCAAGTGTATGAAATTGAAGTGGGATACAAACTTGAATTACAACTCAGTGACTTAAAAGCTTTGGAGCTCTTTGCTAAAGCTGGAAGCCTACAATTAAGGTGAACCAATCTGCTTCCTAATTAGAAAGTGACCTGAATGAGACAATGGTTTCTCTGAACTGTAGTAGTCTAAGATTAAATGGCAATGTCTTTCTTTTTTTTTTTTTTTTTAACCAATATACATGACAGTTTTAAGATCAATATTTATTACTCTCTTGCAATATTACTACACAAATTACAAGACTCAACCAGTTTTGTTGTACTCCTTCCAAATGAAAAATGATGAAAGAAACAACCTGTAACTAACACAAGCCATCAAAATTTATAATGTACTTTCAGGAGATCGATGGCAGTGTGAAAGTTAGAAAGGAAATTTGTATGAGTACCTAAACATTGCAAAATAAATAAATAAAACTGCTTTTCTCAAGAAACAAGATATGACTATTGTGTTCTTGACACACCAATGCTAATGCATGAGAGAAATAAAAGAGAACTAAAATTAAGGAAACAATCAGTAATTAATATAAGACTTGTTAAAACACGTCATTACATCAATAGCCAGGGGGTTGATGAAAAGCCAGCAGCCATGGAAATGCTTGTTCAGACGAGGATTTGAGAGGTTTAAGGGGAACAGAATCAAGAGAGCCTAAACCATATTGTTTTCAAAGATCTCCTACAACAGGAAATAAAAAAAACATTTTGAATATGCAGCAGACAAACAGTCACAGGCAAGTCTTCCTCTCTTGCTGAAATGCTTCAAGCCTGAAGATTACAACTTACATCATTTAAAATGGGGACATCAGCAACTACACAACAGGTAAGTCTTCTATATGGATTTTAACAGCATTCTAAGAAATGGACAGAACAAGCATACCAGAAACAAAGAATGTCTGCCTGTAGACATACTCTGAAATAAGAGAGAATGAAATGCCCTTCATCAATAACTTAAAAACATGGTCTAATTTTTAATATGGCTAATTCCTGTATGGAGACACTGCTTGGTAGTGACAGGAAAAAGAAGAATCTTGAGCAAGTACTGACATTTCCCAGACAACACTCCATATAAGTAATTGCTGTTAAGCTATCCTGTGCATTTCTTTGAGTTGGGCCCACAGAACTGATCCAGACACAACACTTACAGAAGAACTATAAAAAAATGCTAAAAAAAAAGAAGATTCCATTTTCTACCAAAATAGCTGTCCTGGAACACCTTGATGCATAATGTGCTCTCCTCTGTAGTTCATGGGAAGATAAATTTGTTCAAAGAATAAAGGAAGAGATTCTTATGATTCATCCTCTTACAATTTATATTTTGTATTCATCATGGCATTGGTCAATACTGCATTACTTTTCTGTCCTTCTGTCGTTTTCCAAGTTTGTAACAAAGGCTACTTCATGTAAAAATAACAAGAGGAAGGAAGGTCCCATAACATTCCCTTCACTCTATCTGTGCAGTTCTCAGAGTTGTGTATTGTCACACAGAGGAGGAGGATAGCGATATTCTTCCTAACCAAAACTTTGAACACTGCTAATAGGTGTTATTTCGGTCATGACAGGTAGAAAGACCCAAGAAAACTAATACTGCTGAAACAGTTCCACAATGATCAAGGGCGGTCTCCCATCAATAAATACAGTCAACTTGTAGAAGCAGTGAAATAAAGGACATTTTAGTTTCCCTTGGCCCTCCTACTGCAATTAATCAGGACTACCAGAGCTCAAGTGAAACTAATTAATAGTTATTAAGGAACATGGTTAATGGCACTGTGAGCATGCATCAACACAGGCACCCCATTTGTAGCTTTGCCAGAAATAATACATTTTTACTGCAGATAATTTGCAGAGTTGATTTCTCACAACATATTCTCTCCCTGAGGGGAATATTAGAACACAAGGCTGTCTGCATGTACAGAAATACGCTGAGATATTTCATTTACCAATGGTTATTTACCAGTTACAGTTTTTACAATTATAGCTAGAGAAAAGTGGTTGTTTGTGTGGTATTTCTTTTAAGTGGGAGGGAGGGATGGAAGAAAGGAAAAACCTGCTACTTGACCAAAATACTGGGGAAAAAAAAGAATGCTTATTTTGATGTTCGTACACAACATATTTATGCTTTCAACAATATTTCCTTTAATTTAGAGAATTTTTAGGGCCAAAAATTGGAATACATTTGTTGGTAATGGCTGTAGAAATAAGAAAGCTGGCAAGAGTATAGAAGCTTCTCAGCTATAGCTTTATGTAAACAGTTCTCAGTGTTCATCACTGGAGTACATCATTTCCAAAAGCAGAAAGTCAAGCCGCAGTAAAAAAATAAAATAACTTTTAAATTCAAATTTTCTGAGAACTCTACATTTGTCTATTTTCTTCTTTCCTCTCCCAAGACTGCATTCTTGGCAAGTATGAAATCTATCAGAATCTAATTGAAAGTTCATATGAATAGCACAATCTGTTTTTTTATAGCCATGTATTCACAAACTACAAATATTTTTAATGCATTCCCACATTTCCAATTATAACAAAGAAGGAAAACTAATTTGAAGAGACAAGTTCTTCCGTAAAGCCTACAAAAAAAAAAAACAAAAACCAAACATATATATATATATAGTGAATATATAGTCACTTAAGGTCTGTATTTCCAAAAACTATAATGTCAGTTACTGTCACTCTATTTTGTCTCAATTCCCAAATCTTAAACCTCTGATGGAAACCCAAAGGAGGTGCTCCCATAGAATGACACTGGTTAAAGGAGACACCTCTTTGATTCTCCTTCCTATTGCTACTGCCATGGAAGATCTTCAAAAAAAAAAAAAAAAAAAAAAAGGAAAGGACAGCTGTCACTGCCTATTAAAAGTATTTGAAAACAAATTTTCATTACATTCATCTTATTTTTGTCTTCATCAAAAAGCAGAAGAATAAATTCTTTCTGCTAGTAAGACAGAATGAATAAAGATATACACACACACACATGCTGAGGGAAGCACAATATAGATCACAACCCTCCTGCTATCACACCAAACTTGCACAGTTTAACAGTAGGAATTATTCTGTAGTAATGGCAATGTGGAACACATTTTTCTCTCAGAGAAAATAAAGGAAATTTAAACCAGATTACAGGCCAACAAAGACTGCCCAATGATTGTAATTTCCTGCATCTTTTCTATCTACTGAATTCTAAAAACTTTGCCCCACAGAAACAAAACAAATCTTCAGAAACTAGAAACCAAAATTTAAATTTTACTTCTTATAATACAGCCACATGACAATGGCTGCACGGGTCTAGACTTGTTATTTTCCAGACATTTTAAACAATCCTCCCCCTTAACAGCATTGAACATTGACTCCAGAACCTCGACAGAAGTCAGAACATGAGTCTGCAGATAGTCAACTTCTTGAGACATGCATTTTGATAACAGAGATCCCAAATCAGCTATTTTGAAGCATCTGGGGTATCTAAAGCTGTAAACTTGTCTCACACACGTAGAGAACAAAATTTCTAACCTTTGCTTAAAGTAAGATGGACCACAGCCTACTGTGCAGGTCCAGCTTTACAGTGGACTGCTGTTCATTCATCAACAAGTAGCAAACAAGTAAATTAATCGATAAACTACCAAGTGGATGGCAAAAGCAGAGCACTTATATCTATTTTGGTCACCCTTCTCAGGAATTTCATCCGACGTAACAAGTACATAGCAATAAATGCACAGAAGAATAAGTGAAATCAAAGTTTTCCTCCCATCACCTACTTTCACTGTGCCTTATTGTCACCTCAGGAAGACCAAAAAGCCATATCTATGCCCCATTCAAAAGCCACTTTCATGAGTAAACTGAAGACTTAACAGTTTTTGAACTTTCAGCACTGTCCTGGTTTGATATTCACCACTGCGTGCCCCATATGAAAGCAAAGTTTGTTTTCCTCCTGGTTCCAAAAACTAAATTCAAGCTACCTCAGTTCATGAGAATAACTGGGCATTTCATCCTTACTTATATAATCCAAAAAAAAAACCCAACAGATTAGCGTGAGGTACTTCCCTTGCTCTTTTGGAAAATAGAGCATTGCCTTAGTTCTCTAAAGTGAAGTTTATTTGAAAAGTCATTTTCCTATGGAAGGACAGATTCCAAAGCACCTCCACGTCACACTGAATAGCACACAGAACGGATTATTATTACAAATATTTCTGAAGAGCTCATCTCACTACTGTGTCTTCAGATAAAATATGCTGTTTCAAGATGAATAATAGAAATGAGAAACCACAGTGCTGGTGGGAGGTGAGAGCCACACTAGAGACTATAATGGAAGTCTTTCTGTGACTCTGGTGTTTGTTGCTGCAAACAGTATAAGAATTCAGCGCTCATTTGAAGTGTATCCTTCAGAGTTCCAGCTGTGCTGATGCACAGAGGGGGGGAAGAATACTTAAAAGATGAGATGTTGTCAGTCCTTCCACTGTAAATAGGAAATAGAGCCTAGATAGAGAGTGAAAAAATACGCATTACAGGACATAACATCTTCAAGTATAACTGACAGGGGAAAGGTGTGCATGCAACGTGTGTGAGATCTGGATGGTCTGGGTCAGTTTAAATGGATCACACTCTGACTTCCCACTCAACAACATTTACATACATTCAGTCTAAGGAAAACATAGGCAAAACAAAAAGGTGTGATAGAAGAGTTTGTACTTCGGAGAGATCTTCGGATTTCTCCTGGGTGAGGAACATGAGGATTTTCTTTTGGCACGAGTACAGTTTGCACTTTGGCTTCCCTCACTATTAGAAATGTGTCATTTTATTTCCTAATTCTTTTCACATAAATATTCCAGAAGTATTAAGGAAATAGTACTCTTAGGTCTCAAACATTCAACAACTCTGCGGTGACACTACTAGGAAAAAAAAAAAAAAAAAGAAATGAGAGGTACAAAAGTAAGGCAGACTAGGAAAACAAAAGGGACAGATAAGGAAAAAAGTAGCAAATTCAGGTGCAGTAGGAATGCACCAAAAACAGAGGGAGGAAGAAAACAGAGGAGCCTAAGGAAAACCCTATATGGCACAGGAATGTGAAATGGTAAGGGAGAGAACACCACTGAGAGGCACCAAAGAATCATCAATACATCTTTAAAAGGAACTTGTTTAGGGTGCAGATTTACAGAATAGAAAGCAAGCATTTTGAAAAAAAAAACCAAAAAAAAAACCATCTGTTATTCACACATTCAGAAAAGGGATAAGGTAGAAGAGATGATGTTCTAAAGGGAAAAACGATAACATGATGAAAAACAAATACATTTGCTTCCCAGGGCAGTAAAATTGCAAAAGATAATGAGATCTGAAGGGAGATAAACTCAACCTTTGAGGAAGCTGGAAATGAATTCTGGCAGCTATCAAAGATATGTAGTGAATGAAGATCAGTCTAAAAGGTGAACAGAAACAGTGCAGTCTTCATTTATTTTCTCTTTAAAACTCATGGGCAGACACCAGCAGTCAAACTATGTCCTGGCATAGCTCACTGAGGATATACGTAAAACAAGGGGACAACAGGACAACTGGGAAAGGTGACAGAAAATAATTTCAAGTCTTGAGGGTCTTGGGCAATAACAGTACTTTAACAATATCATATAAATATCTTTGATGCAAGATCCTGGATCCTGTGTCCTCCAAAGAAAAAAGCCACTCTAAACATTGTAGATGATCACAAGGAACTGAGGAAATGACAAAAGAAAAAAGAAAAAGACAATACTAAGACCAGAGGGATATTTAATACGAAGTCGAAGTTATTTTAAGTAAATGTGATCCCCATCCATTAGCATCCTCCTCTTCTTTGAGATGATAATCAACTAATTATTATTGACTGCACTGCTTAAATCTGCAAACACTTAAAATATTCTCAAAAGAGTTATTACTACACAGCCTAGTGGTTGCAGCTTTGACAGGACCTTGTTCATCGTATTTAATTTGGTCACTCAAGATATGCCACCAAGTTCTTTTTCAGATTCAAAAATCAGACACCATCAGGGAAGGGACGTGTTGGATCAGAAAGCTTTCAGTGCAAACCGATCAAAAGGCAATAAAAATAGCAATTTCAGATACTTTTTCACTTGGCTGATACATCCACCCACCCAATCCTCAACATCTGAAAATATATCCCTGAGGCCCAACAGCGCAAGTCTGCTTCCTGACCTTTTATTCTCATGCAAAGAGAGAAAAGAAAAGCTCTTGAAGTTCTTGTAGTGAAGGCAAGATATCTCTGAACAAAATACATAAGGGCATGCTGAATATTCTTATCAGGACTTGTTAATTAATTCTTACAATGCTGCTCACAAGTAGGTGGAACAGAAAGACTGTATTATTTCAGAGCAACCATAACAGTATCTATACAGTGGTAGATAGTAAAATCATCTGGAATAGCTAAAATATTTCTGTGGAAAAAAAAACAAAACCAGATTTCCTGGAAAAGTGACTGCCTTTTTTTTCACTTTGACTGAAACCTAATTTTTTTTTTTTTTTTTTTGTAAATCTGAAACACGTAACAAATCTGAATAATAAACACATTTGCATGTATCTATCTGCCCCTTTGAAACACTGAGACTGTAGGAAACTTTGACACCACTAAAATGACAAAGACTACATGTAAAACAAATCAGTATCACCTTGCAGTGTTCACCTAAATCCCTCCATAAAAGTTCTTTGAGTCTTTCATACTGAATTGACACAGCTATTATGCAAAGCATAAGGGTTTACATCAAGGCAAAACATTTGTCTAACCTAAGTCTGCCTTCTTTGCTATGTGATAGACCCCAGGCTTGGGGAATTTTTTGTCACAAATTTCAGTCTTTAGACAGTATATGAAGAAAAAAATATCTTCTACTCTGCAATACTTCTCTTTTTCAGGTGATTGTACAGCTGCAACCAAGCAGCCATCTTCTGTTCTTCTCAAGTGTCTTTACAGAGACTTCTCAGAAGATTCCCCTGGATATGAAAGCTTGGCCAGGGCTGTAAATCAGATATGCACTCGCCATTTTAAACAAAGTTTTCACTATTCTGTGAAAAATAATGCCACTGAGGTGGCCATTTAGGCACCTGAAGAGTTCCAGTGCAAACACGAAGTTTTGCATCAACAAATGCTGCAGGGACCCTGTAAATGCAGAGTTTACAGGAGCTGGCAGCCACTCCCCTGGAGCACAGACCAAGCTGGCAGGACTGGGTGGGGAAGGATGCACCTCAGTGGCCAGGAAGCCGCTGCTCAGTGCCCCTCAGTGCAAGGATTTATTCACAGAACTTCTAAAGGATGGTCTCAGCACAGAACAAGACACATCTTGTAGAAAAATCTTAGGAAAAAAAATTTTTTTTTTATTTAAACAATAAAAGATCTATGAAAGAAAAACTACACTCCATTCAGTTTTCAAAAAACAAAGGCGACAAAAGGATTTTTCTAACCAATGTTTCAAATCTCACAGAAGGAATTTTTAAAAGAGGAGTTTAGTTTTGTTTGCATTCCCTGTTTTTCCCATATCATTCATCTCGGAAGGATGATAAGAGAGCCTACTTACCTTTCAAGCTCTCTTCTCATTTAGGTGCTGAGAGTGCTTAAAAGCTAACGATGGATCTCTAAACAGAATACATTGTGTTACACACTGCCATTTCTGCATAAAAATAATTATATGCTCAGAACTCTTACCTTCCATATGTTTAGTACCACCCAGTAACAGTTCTACCATCTCTCTTGCCAAATCTGTTTCTACATCAACTGTCTAAAACCACAGTAAATTAGCAAATGCAGTGTGCAGTTTGGAATAAGTAGGCTCTTTCCCTGGCTACGCTTCAAGCGTATTCCTAAGAAGAGATACCAAGCCCCAGGTGTATGGCCAGCACTGCAGACTGGAAGACTGCTGTAGGGAACTGCCCGTTTTCATTCCCCCATCATGCACGCCTGGTTAGTTTTGTGTACTACTGTGTAATAGTCAGCTCCGAGCTTAGAAAAGCTTCTGATACTGACTGCAGATCTGCAAACAGGCTCTCCTTGAAAGAGCTAAAAGCTGTCCAACCCGAATTGGCACCGCAAGAACTGTTAATTCCTCAATTCAGATCCCATCTATTAAAGCCTCTTTATAGGAATTACTTGCTAATCACTAATAAAATAAGCAATTAATTTTTAAAGCTACATTTTCTATAATTTTTACAGTCTGATTTAATACCTATTTTGTGTTTCCTAATAAGCCTTACAGTAGGTGCTTTTAGAATTAATGAAGACAGTCTAGAAAGTATATTGCCTATTTCTTCTACAGGAGACTAAATATTTTTCAATATATAACTTTCTCTAATATAGACTTGTTTTTTGTGTCTATATGGAATAGCCTATATCAAACTGCAATCCGTTATCTTAGAAATTAATCACTCCTGGCCTTTACGATCAGCTAAGTCCACTGCAAAAGATCACTTAGCTGGATGCAGCAGTACAGGAACACCTCTTTGACTTTCACTTTCCCATGCCAGATGAGAATGCCATCACGTGTAAGATGATCACCTACATCCAAGTTAAAGGAGTGTACTTTCGAAAACGCTCACTATTTCCTCAACCCTATTCATGACAATAGTCCGTCTCTGCAATTGCTTTCCAACTGGTTATGCATTTTGGAAATATAATATACATGATATGACTGCTAAGCTGAGACAGCTCACATGTCAGTAGTTTAGGCAGAAATAAATTCTGATACCACCAGGATAAGAGTTTTTTTCTGGACAAGTTCAAGTTGCTTCTGCTGCAGAAAATAAATATAAAGGGCAAACCACAGGTCAAGTCCTTGTCATGTACTCAGGTGAGAACGTGAGGAGCCTATTCTTCTTGATGCTGGGCATGGAAGAAAGGAAAACAGTAGAAGTGTTCCTTTCATAATACCATTCCCACTTCCCAACCCTTCTGCAATAGCACCAAGCCTTGCCATGCAGTCACATTCATCACTAGAGCTAAAGCTGATGCTACTCTTCCATCCTCAAGATGTCTGCCATGCATATGTCTTGAGTTAGGAGTTTAAATCCATGCATGTGAGAGTTCCTCCCGAGAGCAGGATCTGCCAGTGAGAGGACGAAATATCATATTTCAGAATTACCAGCAGAACATTTCAAATGACTTCAATAAACACGTGCAATACCCAAGATTTTAATTCCTCTGTGGTGTAAGATGCCCACTGAGACTGAAGAGCCAAGGTAACTTGGAAAGAGAAAAGAAGTGCATCCCAAGCATATTCTCATGTATATGCCAAGCTCTACTGGGCATGGCAGGGTAGAGGAAACAAAGGCTGCAAGGGAAATAAACGTTGTGACCTGCATCTGTAGCTTTCCTTGGTACCAGAACATTTTTAAAGTACTTATACTGTATTAGTCAGAAGTCAGGTCTAAATGCACAGGTTCTAGGCTGCTTACAGAATTTAGCTGTGATTTGAAATATTTAAAATCAGAGTTGCCATGAGATTAAGCATGTTTTAGAACTACAGCTATAATAAATCTGAGGATTATGTCAGGCAAAAGTTTACAAGGTAATTGATGATATTAAGGTTACTCTTTAACATCTCTCTGAACAGAAAGAAAGCAGGTTCTGATCCTCATACTGAACTTCTATGAACTGAACACAGTTATAGAAGCACTTAAATTAGAGAGAGCAGTAAAACACTACTGCATATAATGACTTGGAAACATTTATTCATATTTCTCAAAAGAAAAGTTCACTCCCTCAAAATCCTCTCAGAAACAATCCTGGTTATTATTTTAAGTGACTGGCCTGAATGTTTTACAGAATCATCGAATTGCTACTGTGTGTTACTAGTGGTAGCATACAAAATCAACTTCAAAAGTTTACACGCAGTATACAAAAGGAACCCCTTCCAAGGAATTTGTTGCAATCAGTTCAAATGAGGCAGATGGGTGGGAATATGCAACTGGTTGACAGAGTCAGTGCCAACAGAGACTACAATATTAGAAGCACTCAGCAACATTGTTGTACAAGAGAGGACCCATTGTAGCACTCGGCATTATCAGCAACAAAACCCTTGAGAATTTTCCAGGTCTTGTCAGCCCGGAATGCTTCAATGAATGGTAAAAACGAAGGATGAAATAATGACTCACTAGTTTACAAGTATTGAAGTACAGCTACTAAAGATTTCTAGACTGCACTGTAACAGTGGTACAGCTATCCCTGGCAAGCAGGGCAAATCTGAGCTCATGGCTGTCACAGGTCCCAAATTCTCATGTTCATTTTATTTGTCTGAGTTCTCACCTCCAAAGACCTAGAGTTCTTCTCCTTCATGCTGTATTTCCCTACCGAAATCCCTACTAAGTCTTTGTCAGTGGATTTAGATTATCACCTTTTCTCACTAACTTTCCCAGAGGTACAGAAATGGAAAAAAAAAATTGGAAAAAACTGGCCTCCAGACATTCCAAAATCTATGGTAAAAGGACAAAACACCACTATTACTATGTGCCTCAGGAGACAAAAACAAGAAATTGAGTCCATCATGCTGGCCCTGACAATATCAAGGAATGTGTTACGTCACATAGTTAAGACAAGTCTAAGAAATGGATCTCAATCCACACGATACAGAGTAAAAATGAAATAAACAGCAAGTTCTCACTCATCTGGACAGAGTGAAAAATTCCTTCACACATCCAAATCTAAGTCAGAAGGAGGCATGAAACACGTGGCAGCACTACATGAGCACTGGAAGGCCAAACTCTAATCCTAAGGATGCCTGGAGAGGTCATGAGCTTAAAGTTTTATGTTCCTTGACGTGTTTTACAGAACAGAAATAAGGAAGCACATCAGAAACTGCACTGGGAACACCACTTCTTTTCATCCAGCAATCCTCATTCACCAGAAATCAGAGACGGAGTCACATCGACGGCATAAAGCTCAACCCAGAATCAGTATCCAGAAGATCAGTTGATCTCTCTCTGTATTAAGGTAACTAATACTCTCAATTATTTTACTTCCTGTATGAATAATTTTCCACTGGAAAAAGAAAAATAGATAAAATAATTTTCCTATAAAATCTCATCAAAAATACAATATAATTGTGAGGAGAATAGAATAATACTTTTAAAGCCAATATATCCATCTTGAGACAACCTTCAATGCACATTTGTACATTTCAAATATTTTATCAGCATTTAGGTAGGAAAAAGAACGCCTTGAGGCCAGCCCTGTCAGCAAATATTTTCCATCTTCAGTTTAAATCTCAACATTATTCCAGATGAATGCACTGTGAGCACACTTTTTTTTAAAGCACTGTGAGCAGCCTGTTACGTTGATGCCACTTTTTTCCCATCTGAGCCATTATTTGCAAACACAGATACCCCGGAAACAAAGTTAACTGGTAATCTTCTAGAAAGGAAACAATCTCTCTTTAAGAAATTCAAAGGAGATTTATTAAAGTTAGATTTATGAAACCAAGGCCAAAGTACATCTGCATCTGTACCTCTATGCTTTCATGGAGTTAACGATTTTGTCATATCTGTTAGAAGACTTTTTGTCCAAAAGCTAAAATGAAGTGACATGACTTCTTAAAAAAAATCAATATTGTCCCAACAAAAATATTACAAAATAAGCTTCCTTTGCCAATTTGCATTTCATCAAGAGTATCCTATGCTCTGATATCACTTTTCAAGTAGTTTAGTAACATCGCACTAACTCACAAACTTGAATACCCCAGTTAAAATTCCCAGTTTCAAAGTACATTTTCTACAAGCCCTGGGATTCATGACTAATTCCCAGCATATCTGATAATCCAACAATCCATTTGCAAGTCATACATTTAAAGTAACCCTAAAGAGACGGAGATATGTATTTTAAAAGGCAGAACTTTCTAAATATTTATGTTTATTTGTATTTTCTAAGTATGCTACACATCACCAACGAAATAGTTATGAAACAATTCCCAAAAAAGACACTTTTATTTAAATGGCAAGTTGACACAAGCCTTCATTTTGCCCTAATGCACTCTTCTGGGCCACTAGTACCAGCACAGCTTTTCAAGCTTTTCAAATTCAAAGAAACTCTTCTTATTTCCTATTCAATCCAGAAAAGATCCTTCTTACCTTAGCAGTGCACCACACTGTCCCAGGGAATGATCTGAATGATGTAGCCCCAAGTCTTTTCTCTGTCTGTTCCTTGATCATCTTGGAAGTAAGTTTAAGTTAAATTTGTCTAGGTAAAGTGTCATGCATATGACACATACTTTTCTCCAGGGCCTCGTAGTAGTTCTCTGGTCTCATGCACTCTATTTTAGACTGTATGAATTTTACAGTTAACTTACACTCTGTGCATAAGTATTCTGCAAAGGTAAACCATGCCCTAGGGCAACTAGCAGTGCTATTTCTGAAAATAAATAAATAAATGAACTCAACTTTATATGTTATAAATCTGTCACAAGTTACTGTAATCTTTATTCCTTTGCTCTATTCAAAAGAACATCAACATTCTATAGCCCATTTTTCTCTTTCAGAGAAACTCAAAATAAGTTCTGTTACTTACTTTAACTGCTAGTTTATTTGTTTCTTTTCTGAGAAAATAAATTTCAAAAAGAGTCAAAACATCACAATCAACGCATCTTGTACCAAGCCTTACTCATACAACTTCCTTTTGAAGATGTACCACTACCACCAACTCTGTGTACTATCTTTAACTTGACAGGGCAAGAGACAAGTCTCCAGCTCACAAATCATCTCCAGCAGGTCAGGATAAATACATGGACAGGCAGACAGATAGTTACAAGTTTGGCAAAATACATCTTAGAACCCCAGTGCCACCAGGAGTACAGGGCATAAGCTTCTGTCTTTGAGCAATAAAACTTTATTTCTTAAATACTCATCAGGAGCTTTTCTGCCTGTGAAGCTGCCTTAAGGACAACCTCTCTTTAAAGATAATTAGCACAAGTCAGAAAACAAAAAGGCACAAAGTTATGATAAAAAAAAAAACTGCTTTCTAGTTCACTGACCATTTATGAAGCATTTATGACCAAAGTGCCATTCTAACCTGAATGCAGACAACTGTCAGCACTGCCAGAATGCCCAACAGTAAATACAATGGACCACTGTTGTCATTTTTTCATTCTTGATATTTCATAATTCTTTTGAACAACCGTGACGTTCTCAAGGAGCACCTCTGGCTTCTCATTCATGTGCATTCCCCATCTCCTTATGATGTCAGAGACATACACTTTGGAGTTAAAATGAAAAACAACAAGAGAGGAAGGTTACACGTAATATTAGTGAAAGCAGGTTGAAAGACTTAATTGTGCAAAACAGACCTTGGGCTCACTTTAGCAGGTTAGCATAAGGGAAGCTGTGTGGAACTTCAACAATTCCCCTGGCAGTCACAGAAAGGCAGCAAGTCTCCAGCAGACACACATTTCATTTCCATAATGCAGTTCCACTTCTTTAGGTGTAAACGGAAAAGACAAAACCTTCATTTTCTCACGTAGATATAGCAACTACTTATAAACCTTAAAATCTGCTCTGAAAAATATCTGTACATTGCTGCCCACAGATGTTGTCACACGATGATTAAAATGCAATGGCAACAAAATAATCCAGCAAATCAAGAAAAGGCACGTTCATAAAATTTACTGCATTGAGCAGAAACAGGAGAGAAGGAAGTACAAGGGGAGCAATACACTATCAAACAAGAGAGTGCAGGTACAGAGAAGACATTCGAATTCCAAGAAACAGCTTACGTTTATAAAGCTCTCTAGGAACTAGAATGATGAATCTGCTGCTGTTCATACAAAATAGGGTACAGCACGAGTGGCTGCAAATGAGGAGGAGGCAGCTCAGAACAGGACATAGGAAAGTATATGCTTCATCAGCAAAGTGTCTTCAAAAAACTGGAGTTTTGGTGAAGAACCCAAGGCATAAAATTACCAGCAACAACTATACAATAAAAGACCTGGTGATAACACAAAGAAGAAATGAAATGAATAACAGAAGGTAGCTCATACTGAGAAAAATACTAGGTTACTGTAAAAGGAAAAATAATCTAATGGAAAACAGCAAAACAAGTAATGAAAGTCTGAGAAACAGGGTTGCATATTTATCTCAAAAAGAAAAACGCACCACTATTTACTGCACTGCCCAGATGACTCTGAGTTTTAGCTGACATGTTTTATTTTTTAATCAGCAGTGTAAATGCAAAGAGGGCACAACATGGTCATAAAAATGTAAGCTGTCCTCAACACATGATAAGGCGTTAAGCCTTTAGAAACACATTTGTGAACCAGTCTTGCCACAACAAAGCCACTGCCACTGGCAGAGAAGGGAGGAGAAGATGACTCCAGCCACCTGCTTTGAGAAGGCTGTCTCTAATCACGCTTGACAACAGCACTTCTGCTTGCCTGCACAAGTGACTTTGTGAGTACCATCCAGAGGCAAAGCAAGACCCCAACGACTGCCAAAGCATCATAATGCATTTAATGGCTATGCTAATTCGGATAAAGATACTGCTTTATCTAAAAGCCATGCTGCAAGACATTTCTCCCAGGTGTTTCCCAAGAGTTGCAGCACATATTCCATCAACTCTCTTACTTTTCTCCCTTTTTTTTCCCCACCAAGAAAAACAATCTAGGTAGTGCTGTAAGATGAAATCATGTTTTGTGTGGGTTGTAAAACACTTTAATCCACAGATAGGCACTCTCATTTTAAGCTGCCCTGGAAAAGAGGCTTTCTACAAGCAGAGGTTCAGTCAACCTCAACTTCTGCTACACCATATCTTTCCTCATCTTGTCCGGTGAGCATACTTTGGAAAAGCCTTTTCTTCTCTCAGGAATGGAAACACCTGCCACAAGCTGATTACGTGCAGACTGATTACTGGCTAAAACAGTGTGGTAGCCCTGTTCTTCTCCAGCCTCTCTAAAAGCATGGACCCATGCTATGCAAGTATCTGGCTCAGACCAGAGGGACGCTAAGCTTTTTCTCCTTCTCTTTGGTTAGTAAGTCTAATAGATATCTAAACCACTGTTACTTCCACAGTAACTAAAGTACTTCAGACAGTCAAAAGCAAGATGAAAAAGTTTTTCTTTTTTCTGAGCCTCTTGGATAACTGCTCCCATTCCAGCAATATCCCTAAACAGAATTGAAAACTGAGAAAACCTCGGTCCTTTAGATTAAAGCAGAGTTAATATTCCATACAAAACAATGTTCGTTTTATAGCAAAGTTTCCTTTTGAGTTGTAAAGCACATTTCTAAAAAAGAAAAAATAAGCTGAGGGTTTACAAACAGTAAAAATGACACTAAGTCTCTGTCTCCCAGTAAGAAATTCCTTCTTCCTCCACTACAAGTTTTACCTTTACTCAGGAGCAGAAAGGTTAAGAAAACATGGGGGGATGCCACTCTACATCATTACATACTTTCCATGCTAAAAGTATAACCAAGCAGCAAATGACTGTTATTTTCTAATTATCAAGTAACAGTGTAGAGTCATTTACCTGCTGACAAAGGCAATTCTCATTAACTTTACAAACATTCGCTTATATAAAAAATCCTTTTACTCGCCTTCTAAATAAGGACAAGACAGACTATGAGTAAGATTTTGAAGATACTGGAAGTATTCCATCAGTACTGCTACTAGTTAAAATCTGAAAGACTTAAAAAGCAGAGGAATAAACAGTTGGACTGAGGAACAGGATGCACAATGGGAGCTTGGACCCATTAGGAGTTTTCTGATTTGAGCTCATATTTTTTAAGAGAAAGTTACTGCTTAGATATGATTCTGTTGAATACATGGGAAAAAAAGTTTTCTTACTGTCCTTTTACTCCTTTTATGAAAGGTTACTAAGGGAATGGCTCTAGTACTTCAAGCAGTAGAAGCCCTGCTGCGTGTTTTAACACAGCCAGACACCACTTGAACTTAATGCCTCTTGGTTCTTTTTTCATCTGAACGCAAGCTGTTGGTACTTTCCAATATTAATTCTTATTGCTTATTCTAATATATAATATAAGGGCAAAAAAAGAAAAAATTGTGCAGGCACAAAGATGCCACAACAAGGTCAAAAGAAAGGAGCTTAACATCAGTAGGGCTAGCATAGACAGTCTCTTTCTGGTAAAACAAACCTTTCAGGCTATAAAAAGCACTTAAAATCCAAAAACCTAAATTAAGTTCCAAGCACAACTAACAGGTCTCCAAATCATAACTGTATGAAAGTTATTAGGAAAAACATAAAAGAATAGCTTTCCACACATTTTATATATTTATTGCCTTAAAGTTGTGTAAATGAAAGAAAATTTGTCGTATTAGCATATCATTATTATCCACATTTGAAATTATAACAGATCTATATATGATATAAAATGGGGAGCTCAGAATGCTGCATGCTATTTAACACTGTCACTTCAAATTTCCCATGAAGAACAATAACAAACAAAAAGCTGAACTAAGGATCTGCATCAGCTGGGTCCTTCCTCAACTTTTTTCCTGTACTTTAAAGCCTAAGGTGGCTTGTAAGTTGTGAAAGTGCCACACATGGCATTCATTTTATTTAAGGCCCAATGTTCTTCATGACAAAGATCGCATCTTATCATTGATTTTTAATTCAGCTTCAAGGAAACCAGGTTATTTTTAGTGATGCATTTGTCCTTCAGTGGGGGGTTTTTGGTTGTGGGCGAGGATGAGCTACAACATCCAGCGCCCATCTGTGATGGTAGAGAGAAGTGGAAAGAAGTTTCAGGAGGGCACCTCAATTGTAACTTCACAAGTGATACAACTTTGCATGCATCAGTCTGCATACCTCACACCCACCCTGAGTGCCGAGCATTTCACTCCACGGTCTGAAAGCCAGCCTCTTTCAGCAGGTTTACAAATGGAAGGTACCTCACAGCATATCTTCTCTGAAGAAAAATCACCAGACAGTCCAGTATATCAAAAAAACTGTCAAAATTGAAAACGCAAGCCATTTCTCAAGCCATGCTAAATCATGAACTCAAACATCTGTAAATTATGGGGGAAAAAAAAATCTTGACAGAAAAGCAAGAGCTGCGTGGGTCATTTCCTTCATAGGAGGGCACTCAGAGACATCTGTTTTTAAAAATAAAATTAAATAAAAAAGGGAGGGGTTTAATTTTAGTAATTGTAATATTTACATAGCGATACGATTCCAGCAATGCATTCCAAGTAATTTTTTTGAGGGGCAAATTGAAAAAAACACCTCTAAGCAACAGGTGAGAGAGACAAATAAAGACATGGCAGGAATTCCAAAAGAATTGAGAATGCATTATGAACAGAAGTATGGAAAACATTTTGATCTTTGCCTAAAAAAAGGAAGAAGAGTTTGTGGTTCCTCTGAAAAGGCAACAAGTTCAACCTGAAGTAACTGTTTCAGCCACAGTCTTACTGTGTTGAAGCCCTATACTCACAAACTACTGCATGCCTATACTTTTTCCTTTTTCCTTCCAGTAAATAACTAAAGCAAGCCATGAACATTTTTAATAAACATGATAGTACCCCCTCTGTTCAAAGAATGTGTCATTTTGACTCCTTTCATTCTATGGTTTAAACCATACGATGATAAATCACATCAATATAATAAATTTAACTCATTCTGCAGGTACAAAGACTAATTTAAAATGTAATACTTAGATAGTCAGTCCTCTAATCATCTGCATCTGTAAGACTCCAAACATAGAAAAGCTCAAGGCAGATTTCCTGTTGGACACACTGCAGTTAAGTCCAGTAATTAAATTATTTGTACAAGGTATATGTGCACGCATATATATATACACACATGTATATATAGTTTCTATTCCACAATTTATGATCATCTTCTTTAGCCATTATTGTAAGTGGAGGCAGTTTTGTACACTCATTTCACATTTACAGATCCTCCTCCACAGTAATAACTGAGAAAAAGCTGCCCAAGACAAGCAAAAGCACTCAGAAAACTATTTTATTCTAGGAAAAATAAAAGAAAAAAAAAACAAAAACAGAAAACAGAAAAAAAAAGAAGACAAATCTTTAACCCTAAAGAACGTTCACTAATACTTTCTACAAACAGTACATTTTTTCTATCTTCTGGGATACGTTCTAGCATACAAGTTAATGATACAGAATATTTTCTATAATGAAATCCCAGAGTAAGAAACCCAGCTGCAGATTCTTGATAAATGATCACCACTGGCAGCAGGATCAGTGGGGATGCCCATCAGCTACTGCAACCTGATGTAGAAATAAAGGTGTTAGCTAGTCTGCATATTAAAAAAGAGAGAAGAAACCAGCTTACACAGCTACGTACGTGGAGGTAGTAAAAAAAATTGTCCAGATAAAATGAAAACCTTTACATTGATAGCATGAAGCCACTCAGGAATTTCCTGTTATCTCATGGCAAGCAGTGTCTGTGACAGCTCCTGTGAAAAGCTGAGCACACCAGCCCTCATCACTGAGCTGGGGCAGGACCTGTACTCTAAGCGGGTGCAAACCATGGCAGCGTGGATGGAACAAGAGCCTCTCTTTCTGCCTTGGGTTGCTGAGCAGGGAGCACTCCTTCGTTCTCTGACCCCTGGCTGCTTACTGCACTCTTATGTATGACACTTTCACTCTCCAGCCCAGAATGATGGGAACCTCTCCAAAAGCAGATAATGCTGAGGAATTAATCTCTGTACATTTAGGGAAAAAAGAAAAGCAATAGCAGGGATGCTTTTAAACAAAAGCAGCTCCTTCAGAACATACACAACATTTTGCACCTCAGAACCTGAGTAACTGTGGCTGTAAGTAACACATTGCAAGTGGAAAAAAACAACAAAACAAACATATATTTGGATATTCTCCCACAGCCTGCAGTCTGCCTTCATTCTCAGCACCAAACTAACTCCTGTGTGGGCTGTTTGCTTCTCTCCTTCCTCCTGAAGAGATCAGCAGTTTCCTGCTTTCAGCATAACAAAAACACGAGAATTGGTACAGGCGGGCATTTTAATTTGCTGGGATTTTAGCTCTGTGAAACATTGTGGTTCATAAACTGAGCCATGCAACAACAGCTCATAAAAACACAAGCACAATGACATGACAGCATCACAGATGTCCTCTCTGTGGTAGTCCTTAACAAGTCTTGGTTTGGTCTCAAAGGGCACAAGGAGGTAAAACTGCTAAGCACATTCACCCCACTGAGCAACAGCTTTAACTGCAGCAGACTAGTAGAAAAAATGTGTAGTTACGCAGCAAGGCCTCCCTGACCATGTGAGAGATGCACTACATTCACTCCTTCTGGCTGGTTTTCAAAAAACGTTGAAAGCTCAGATTAAAACTAGAAAAGCCAAACATAACAATACGTTCTTTCTGGAGAGTTCATAGTTCTGACAAGAATTTCCATGCAAGACATCATATCCTGATGAAAACACCATGAAATCTGTATTCTAGCACACTGTGGATGGAGAGAAGATGAAGTAAACATTATGCAGCCGTGAAAAACTCAAGAGAAACCACTGAAGGAAATATAATAAAGAGTATATTGATAAAAACCAGTTAAAAATCTAGGTCCAGTCTGTGAAACTACTTCTAACTAGGCAGCAAATACCTCAATTCAGTGCAGCCATATCAATTAGGCATGGTTAAAACATGCATGAAGAAAAAAAGCCACAATGCTTTATATCTAATACTACATTAATTTTTACCAGATTTTTGGTTTATATTTGTTACCCTTTGCTTTCTCTCTACTCTTCCATTCTGCTATTAAAACACCCTGACCCTTAAAACCACAGCTTTTGCTTGTGAAGCATGTGAAACTACAGCTCAGCAAAACCAAATGCCTTGCCCTGCACTTGCACTAACACTGATCTGACAGCTTTACACGGTACAGAATCTGGTTTACCAGAAAGAGAGTGTTACCACCATGACTGATGTCCATCTTTTCACAGTTTTTATTCGCTCTTCCTTTTCTGTATTTAATAGCCACTCAAGTTTAAATTCTCCCAATGGAGAACAGTCCTTTAATTGAAGTCTGAAGCCTACACTTCACTAAAATCAGGATACAGCTTCAGAGTCACCTGTGGATTTCAAATAAGGGACATTTGCACTACGCTGACATAAAGTCAATGGGGTTTGCAAAATGAGCTATGAGCAAAAAATCCCAAAATACATGCACATGCTAAAGTAAATCATTAGTCTGCTCCTCCACAGTTCCCTGCCACAGGGCAACATGCATATGACAAGTATAGCTTTGTTTGGGATTTTAGTCAGTCAAATAAATGCAAGAATAGCAATGGAGCTGATGAGTCCCATTCTCCAGTTCTGTAGTTCACCTCAGTTGTCCCCACACTGATCAGCTTACTCCTTCTCAACAAATAACACCCTTAGAATGCAACCATGGTAGTAACTTAAAATACACAGGCTGAGCCAATATAGATGAAGAACTGTGTTAAGTACTTCCCCGAGTTCTATACACTATGACAAGAGATCAGATTCACCCAATGGTGTACAATACAGACGCCTAAAAAACCTGCAACTCTGAGTCACTCTTAAACCACAGCAGCATCCATGGGATTGACAATAAACCCATTCACGGAATACCATTCTTGCTCTCAGATCACAGTTTGATTTTCCAAATTTGTTCTCGTTTCCAGAGCTGACAGCATTTTAACTTCAACAAGCATACATACAAGGCTGCTCAAATTAGAAACAATTCATGTGAAATTGCTATGCAGAGAGAACAGCAAGTTTCAGCTCCAGGAAGGCTCCATAGATGTGTAAGCATCATTCACTGAGAAACAGGGTTTTAAACCTTCACAGTTTCTGAATAGCAATCTCTCTGGGATCTCTTCTCCAAAGAGTGCTAAGAAAGTTAAATATTAGCTTTTCCTATGCCCCAGTTTGACCTACTGCTGACTATTCCCCTTCCAAAAGTGACATGTTAAAAACTTAGACATTAACCTTGTTTGTTCTTCAGTTTAAACACATGCTTTCAAGCCTGGCTGGAAGTTTGTTTGCCACCCATATGTCACATGAAGAATCACTTTTCAACACCAATGGCAGGATCAGAAATCCCAATTTGAACTGAGAGCTTTAAAGTGTTTCTCATATCTTTGAGCTTATTTGATGTTTGAATCACAAAAACATTGCTGCATTACCAGGTTGAATACATACTGCACATAAACAAGTACTCACTATTTCCTATCTCCATCACTTAACAGAAACTGAGTGCATACCTCCTTTGGAAGCTAGGATATAATTTAACACCATGTTTTTTATTTCAGTTGATTTCCTTCAAATTGTATGAAAAGAATGATGATTGCCCATGTATATTTTCTCCTGTGCCAATCAGTGAAAAAACAATTTATCCCTCCAGTAATTACCACATGCCTAAAAACAATATACTACGAAATGCAATGTCTGCTCACAAGCACAGACAACTAAGTCCAATTTCATGCATACACCAGGGTCTGTTCTTTACTGTTACACCCCTTGTCACTGGAATTCCTTCCACACACGTACTTGCTGCTCTTTATTATAAAATGCAAGTCTGATGGAGCCAAAATAGCACAACAGAATTATGTTTCTGCAATTTATGGCAAAATAAAAGACATATGGAACACAATTACACTTTTAGTCACTTTCTATTCTCCGGCACCTTACACAACCATTAGCACGCGTGTCCACCAAATCTCTGAAGAGAAAGGACTTCTGATTCCATTTAGTCACCACAACTTAACAGAACAGAGACCTCTCTGTAAAGCGAAGTCCCTGCAGCCCCCATGTTCAAAATCCTGTAATACTTCTCCACACCTTTCAGCACTGAAAACTACTCCATTTATGAAAGGGACATTATTTTCTGTTTTGTCTTCAGCCCCACAAGTGCACCGCTTCTACTGAGAAAACCCAAAAGCTCCTGCTTTTCCATGCTTCCAACCCATGCAGAAGTTCTCCACCTGCACAACAGCCTCCAGGTCAAACACATCAGTAACTGTCCCCATCAGTAACTAATAGCTCGTTACCATGTAACAGACCTCATAACATGGAGAAATGACTTATCATAATTTTACCAGCATGGTATCACTGAAATGGAGGTCCTAGCTTGCAGCACTTATTAAAAAGGTCTTAAAAGTAATTCACAATATCGTTTCAGAAAAACGCATATAAGATTCTTCAAATAAAAACAATACTTGCAATTAGATTGATTGTATGCAGTATTCTGGCAGCAGTATCACGGTGGTTTGTTTTTATTCCAGATTGGTTTTTACTATAAGAAGTTCCATGGTTATGAAACTAATGCTTGCAACATTGATTTCCATGGCACTGCTTAGAAAGACTCCAGAAGAATAATGTGAATGTCAGGGCATTTTATGTAGCAGGAGCAACATTCTGCAAGCAGTCTGGGCAGAGGATTTGCTCCAGGTTATTTTGAGTACTATCTGCAATATTCTACCAAAATGAGCAGGGCATCTGTACAGTGAGACGCAATGAGACTCTAAATAGTCAGAATAACACCAACTAACACTCGGCAGAGCAACACTGTGCAGTAAGAATAGCCCAGCAACTTGTGTGTCTCAAGTACTGTTTTGTCAGCAGGCTGTATAACAGCTTCAAAGGTAGAAAATTAAATGCTGAATAAAAATAATCAAAAAGAAAGACCTGACCTCAACCAATAGTACAAGTCAGGAAATCGTGTAAAGGCTTGAGGAGCACTTCATAGCCCTCCCAAAAGAAGACACCATGGTATGCCTTAATGAACTAGTGACAGAGGACAATATCTCATTGGACCACGCGCATTCATTGATCACTTCCTTAATTCTCCAGCATGAGATCAGACCATCACAGAATCATTCTAAATGCAATGGACACGTGATCTCTGAAAGAGCACCCTGGAGTGAAGAAACGTTATTTACATATGTTCTCACAGTACAAATATTCTGTATTGAATAGATTAAAAATCTTAACAGAGTTCTTTCTGTGGCCTCAACACAGATTTTCAGCAGAGATTTTCTGTTTTGACAGTCTTTTTAAATTCAACACTAATCTTCAAGATTAGCAAATACAGCAATAACATCATCAACAAAAAATCTTAGTAGATCAAGAAGAATCCTCCAGTTGATCATGCCTCCTGCCCTCAACAAAACTGAGCAAAGAGTCTGTCTACAGGAGCATCAGCCCAGACCCCAAGGCACTCAGAACAGCTTTATCAACTTTTACTTCTAAGGCAAGCAATCATTCTGCCAGCCAACTACTGTCTCTTTCACTAATTAGAATAAGCTCCAATACAGGACACTGAGCTTTTGCAAAAGTTAGGAAGATCCAATTGTTCACAGTTAATCTGTGCCAATAAACGAACCCTCTAGTGCCTGGCCACATGCACAGAGTTTTGGTTTAAAATCCCCTTCTTTTTCAAACAGTTTTCATTTCATGCCTCCCTGCTAAGCCTTCTGAGCAGTAGGAAGAATCCCATTAATAGGATCGGTCCCTTGAAAAGGCATACTTTGCCATTTCACCTGAACGTGCATATTAACTAGCACCTACACTGGAGAGAAAAGGCAGCAGAAGAAATCGTTTGGATTTCATGAAAATTAACATTTGGTGTAACTTTGTAGCCATAATTTGCAAGTACACAACTTACATAAAAATACATATGGATTAATGCAAATTTTCACAGAGAAAGATTCACTCTGTGCTCTGTAGAACTAAGGGCAAGGCTGATGATGAATCATTTTTTTTTTAATATTCTACTTTGAGTATATAAATAGCTCTCTGTTTCTAGAATAATTACTGCTGGAAAACACAGTTTCTGAAATAATATAGGCCATAATTAACCTTGGCTTATTAAATCAGAAATAATATATTTTTCAAGTCTTATTTGTAAAGGCAAGTTGATTAATTTAAACGTTTCCCTTTGGAGAAAAAAAAAAAATCTAATTAAAATGAATTACCTGGGTTGCTACTTGTCAGATCTTGTGAACTCTGGGAGGCTTCAGCCAGCGCCTGGCTACCTGACTGACTGACTGAGTGCCCCGCCCCCAGGCAAGGAAGGGCTCGCTCCTCTCTCAAGAAGCGCCGCGCTGTCCTGCCGCCTGCCCACCTTTGCTCACTCCGGTGGCTGCGGGGAGCGATGCGCCGGACAAGGCGCTGCCTTCTGCCCCGCCGCCCACCGCATCTTCCTGCCCGCTCCGCACCCACGGCGCCGGCTGAGCCCCACCGGGCAGGGTTCTTCTGCCCTGCCTGCCGCGCCCACGCGTGGGCCCCACTGCGGGCCGCGCTTGTGGACTCGGGAGCGACACGGAGCCCCCGGCCCTGCCGGCTCTGCCACGGATGCCCCCGTCCGGGCCGGGCTGCCGCTGCGCGGCGCCGCGCAGCACGGCACGGCACAGTCGGGCAGGGCACAGCCGAGAGCTGCAGCCGCGCACAGCAACGTCCCTTCCCTTTCCTTGTAAGACAGCGCCAACCCCCGACCGACGAAAAGTTTCCAAGCGAGCAGCAGGACCGAGACTCCCTCCCCGCAAACGGGTCGGACCCTTCGCCCCGCCCGCCTGCGTCGTGCCGCCCCGGGGCTCACCTTCCTGCACCGCATGGAAGGGGTTGTTGGCCTCTATGAGCTTGATGGAGTAAGTGATTTTCTCGCTCTGGAGGATGTCGTCATTGAGGTTCAGATCCGACACCGCCTGCTTGAACACCTCGTCGTCCTTGGCAGCATTGCCCTCAAAAATGGCACCTGCAGGGAACAAGGAGGCAGAGGGAGGTGAGGGCTGCGCCCGCTGCAACCCTGGCCGTACCAAGCCCGGGCCGACTCGCACGGCACCAGCGGGGATGCTCCCGCGGCACCGCGGGCCCGAGGCGACCGACCGCTCCCCTCGGCCACGGGATGGGAGCGGGGCTGGGAATGGGACCAACTCTGTGCCCACGCGGCACCATTTGCGGCCCCTGGGGCAGCGCTCTGGTTTGGACGCACACCCACACAGACGCAAAGCCTCTGCGGCCGGCACCTGAACGCATCCATTCCACCGTCCTGCTTATGCACTTAACATGAAAACATCTGGCGCCGTACGTTACGTAAGATGCCCTGTGCCGAGCATGTGTGCACACACCACTCTCAGTGCCCTGCTCTTGGAGCGATGGGATCTGTCACGCTGGCAGCCAAAGCTCTCCCCAGGCCCGGAGAAGCGCTGCCGCTTCGCACGGTGCACGCCGCGGCTCAGCCTCCGTGAGCTGCCCGCGCAGCGCAGAGCCCCGCGCACAGCACTGTCCTGCTGCTCGCCGGAGCGTTCTCCAGGGAGCGAGAAACGTTGCTCAGGCTGAAGTTTGAGCGGGGAAAAGAGGCGGTGACGCCGCGCCCCCACCGGAGACGCGAGGCCGGGAAACGGCGAAGCGGGGCTGCCTCGTTTCCTCGGCTCGGGCGCTTCCCCAGGGCTCTAACCCCCGCGGGGACAGCCTAAGGGATAGGCGGCGTCGCCGGGCTGCGACCAGCGCTGAGTAGCGCCCCGGGGCCCAACCCCCCCCCCCCCGCTGCGGTCAGGGCTGACCCCTTCTCCTTAATGGCTCCGCAATGCTGTCTGCCTTGGCTGCGTCTCCGGGCTCCGGAGGAGCGCGGCGCCGAGCGGAGCCGTTCCCCGGCGGCCCGGAGCCGCTACCCGCCGCCC